>BQNB010107413.1:0-23178 GCA_026074375.1 Tanacetum coccineum | reverse complement strand
ATTCCCCTTTGGGTATGACCATACAATTATCTGATTCATTTTGGAGAGGGCCCAATGGTATCTTTTTGCACATATCAAGTGGAGGAATAAATTCTTTGTTGAGTACAAGTGTTGAGGATGCTGCTTTACATCACTTCCAAGAATAGCCTTTATAACAACCATTTTTAGGTTAGCGTTTGACTTATAATCAAAAAGTGATATCCACACATGCATAACTTGTTTGTATCTTAAGTCTAAGGATGACTTATTTTACCATTTTCGATATTTACTCATGACTAAGGATCCAAAAGTAAATGTATGAAAGTTGGGGTATCCAATATGCATCCCTTATGAATACACATGAGTTTGGCGGGAACAATCCATATATTCAAATAATATAACCAGCACTCACATTTGCCCTATGTAACAATTATTCCCATAATGTTAACCGACAATGAACATATTTAGAATAATAAAATTATTCAAGGATTAAACATGCAAATATATGATAACAATTATTATATGTATGAATAACAAATACAATGTATCTTTATTCACAGAAAGTAAAAATTGTCTTACAATCCCAATTATCCAAATACTAAAACAGATATGCATAAAACTAATTAGCAAGTTGAAGTCCAATGTTTTCAATATTCTCAACTCTTTCTTTACAAGACAGCTAAATAGTTATCTAAGTAAACTTTCTGAATACTTGTTCCAAATTCACAAATTTGTGAAAGATTTGAATCATATGATGAGTGTCGTATGTATATTTGCATACTATTGCAAGTATCATAGTATGGAAATGTGACAGTACCTTTAATGGGGTATTTGAAGTCAACAACATACCTATCTTAGACAGTCATCTTTACAATTTCTTAAAATGTAAAGTATTCTTATTCTTTAATGTGTAGTGCAACAATGCTCTAAGATGAGCATATCTAGTTTGCAGATTTATCATAAATGATGAAATCCTACTCTAACTAGAATTGAATATTCTCTAGCATCATGTGTACTTAAACAACACTATGCCTTATATAATTCGTAAACATTTGTATTAACAGTCATCTAAATTCTCTCAATTAGATATTGTTATCTAAATACTCTCAATTAGATACTGTTGTTGTTAGCTCATCTTGCTTTCATGCAAAAGTAACAACCAATCTCATACAAAATATATCATATACATGATGAATCCTTAGTTAAAAATATAAGGTTTCCATCCATGTAATAAATTATCTCAAGTGAAATATACCATTTGAGACTTGCTTTAATTACATATTGCATTTGTGTTAGACTTTATCACCGCATATGCTTATTAATTTAAACATTTATTCCTAGATCGTTTGTTTAATTTCCTAAAATCCCAAGTGAAGTTCCATTCCAATCTCAAGGATTAACATCTAGCTTAGATGGAATGATGCTTTCATTATGTTACACAACATATGAATTTTAAGGAAAAACGTAGTGCTCCCACTTGATGTCAGGTGTACTCAGGAGTTATCTTAATTTAATAAAAAATCATATTGTAATTAAACTTAAGATTTCAGCTCCTAGATGCATGATCCAATCCACACTTGGATTCTATTATCTAGTATACATTATAAAGATTATTTTAAACTCATAACCTTTTGATTACACACGGTCCTCGCAAAAGTAATCATAAAAAATAGTTATAAAACTTAATTGCCATATTGCAAATATAGACTCATAACCCTTTATGATTACACATCGTCCTCGCAAGGTAATCATTAAGGAAAGAGTTATGATCCTTAATTTGCCATATTTTAGATTCAAAAAAACCTGTATGACAATTTGTTATCTTTATATAATTAATGCGTGTAGAAAAGAAAGATTTAATCATAGTCAATTGCTTGAGTATGCTTAAAAACTCTTGTCATCAGTCAAGTATTAATATGTATTCAATTTTGTCCTTATGAGCCTTTCTTCAAAAGAAACTCATTATAACCTTACATTTTACTGTTTGGTGAAAGATCAATCAAACTTAAAACATTGATTGCCTATTAAGGACTGCATCTTGTCATTCATAGTTCTAAGATATTTATCAGATTCAAGATGTGATAATTCATCTTATTAGTTAGCAGGTTTAATATGATCCTCTAACTTATATTCTTCAGCATTGATATTAAAATATCACTCTATTGATGAGGCGTCCTCGTGGATTTATAAATGAGAGTTACATTATACTTTGGTTCGACATTTTCATGTTTAACCTTAGTATGACATCAGCAAGTGAATTCAGAAGGTTATGTATTTTGTTCTTCAATATTTTCAAGATTTATAAGATTTATAGATACTCACCACTTACTTTTGTAGAAGAGATGCTTCTCTGAAATAATAAGTATTTAAGCAACAATGTATTGTTTTAATTGGAACACAAAATACATTTTACAGTTCTCTCTCTAGCTTGTTAATATTATTGCTTCAAAAGATATTAACAATTTCAGAACTTTAATCAAGTCTAAATGGATTCATCACCCAATCTTTAAACAGTTGATGTCTTGAATACTTCGTTGGTTGGGAACTTTATTGAGTGTATCCATGACACACGCAAAATTCTAACCTTGATAGATTTTGGAGGTAGAGCTATTTAAGTTATCAGAAAATAAACAATATGAATATAGTTTGTTTCAACATATTAGACATACCATAATAATGTGGTATTCTATGAGTATTTAGAATTGTGAGACTCCATCAAAATTCCTTAGACAACTTAATTCTCTTTGATTAAATACTTGTCAATTGAGTCAAGCCAAATTGATTACAAAGTATTTTAAAACCAAGTGTATGCTATAACGTATATTTCTATGAATAGTTCAAAAACTTCTATGTTCATGTGTTTAAAGAACGAACTGTCAAGTATAGTTTTAAGTTTTGAATAATTCAAGGACTTTATTGTTCGTGTGTTAAACAAGAAGACATAACAATTTTACTACTTACTTTATGTTATGAGTCATTGATAAATTCAAGGACTTTATAATTATGTCTTAACAAGAAAATAATTATTCTAACTAAAGTAATTATGAACACAAACTCTTGAGTTCAATAGCAATTTCAAGTTAATTACATACTTCATAATTATAATCATATAATTTAACCATAATTATATTGACTAACGCTTGTAAGTCAAGATGTTGATGTAATTTACATTATATCTTGACCACTTAAATGTAATAGGCAACAAACAACGCGTGTATTTAAAGTTTAGTCAGATTTATTAGCATTCTTACCTTGCGGTCAAGAGAAACCAATAATCATATTGTTATATGTTGTTCCTTGCACACACTTAAGATTTCTCCCACTTGTGTATGGGACAACATTATTTAATATAATACGGCTCTTGCGCTCAAAAGTATTAAACATATGATGTGTCATAGATAGTACAAGTAGGATTTCTGAATCCATAACATATAATAATTGAATTGTGGATTATTCTTTCTATAGATTAACGCTTCGAAAGTATACTTCGGAAAGCCAACGGGTTATTCATAATAAAATTGCAATTTTCCTTAAACAATCGGTCATTATATTCGGAAAGTAATGAATTATTTCAAGACAAGCTAGAAATAATATGGGAAACTAACAAGGGAAATGAATCTTGTAGCTCCCACTGAATTTTACAACATTACATGATTGTCTTTTCAGTATTAAATCGTAAAGCTCCTACTGGATTTGTCAACATTGTAAGTGTCACATTACCAGTAGAAAGCAAATGGCAATTTATTTACTTTCCTATTCACTCAAAATGCCTACACGTAGCAATGTACTTAAGTATTGAACCGAGTATATGAATTTCTTACTTATGTAGATGTGGGAATAGCCATTCAGCTTTCATTATCTTGTAACATTTTAGCATGCAAATTACTCTTATCGGTATGCCTAGCCACTAGGGTGTTCTAGCACTATAAGGAATGAAATGAGTACAGAAAATATGCCTAGACGACCTGCTATCATTTTCTTTACGCGTGTGGCGTTTTAAACTACTTTACATCGTGGCCAGTGCAAGATTGCGTATTTGGGTTAGTATATAACAAAAAAAGTCTCTAGTAACACTAAAATATGTTATCTTTCAAAGTTAAAGTGAGGTTCGATAGAAATTGATAATATTAATTTACCCTATTTATTCTTGTCAACCAATGAGAAGAGATAGGAGTAAGTCTCACATTTTCTTACTAGGAAAAGAGACTATGTTTGTCTTTTTGAGAAAACAAACTTTGTTTACGAATTATGTTGCAAAACACAATTAATCAGAACATAGAAAGTTCAATTTAGTATTTTTGATAATAAGTTCTTAATTAGAATTAACTACAAATTAATTTATCATTAGACTAAAGATCCAACTTGCACCCTCCCTACTTTAGAAAACCAGAGATCTGACCAGTGAGAAATCAAGTAGGGCAAGAGGTAAGCGACGGGCGTTAATTGCATTTTTAATGCAGCTCTTAGATTTATGATACTAGTCAAAACATTAGTAATCAAGTAATAATGTTAAGAGCATGTTTAGGTATAATCTTATTGCCTGGAGTAAAGTCGGACAAGAGACTCGAAATTAAGTCGACAATCGAGAACGTGTAAAAATCGTCAAAAGTTACTTACCAGTAGGCTAATTCACTCAGCGGGTTGGGTTAGGGGTCAGGGTCTGACAAAGATACTCAAAACCAGTGCACGTGTTATACGGTTGGATGGATTTAGACTTAAATTTTTATAGGGGTTTGGCACAATAAATGTGTTAAAACATGCAAATGAAGATGCAAACGACTTTGTAGCACTTATTTTATAAAAACTTTTTACTAGGGGACATTGTAGTTATACATAAGGTTCTCAGTAACTCCAATCGAACGCACAAAGAAGCGGAGAAACATGTCAGCGCAAAGCTTATTAAAAACCTTATTTCTTTAGGGACTTACGTACTTCCCATGAGTCCATAGTGTCCAGTTTTTAAATATTCTTGAAATCAAGTTTCATAGTTTAAAGTCTTATTAATTTTCTCAAAACAAGTTTTGCATGAAACAAATAATGATCACAATGAGCATTTATTTAGACGTGTAATTAATAGACTAGTTTTAATATCATCTTTCAATAAGTATTAGTCCATATTGCATACAATTTTAGGCGTGTAAACTAGTAACTAAGTAAAATTATGCACATTATAAGACTAAAATAAAGATGAATTAAAATTAACTTAGTAAACTTGTATATCCGAGTACCCTTGAGATGTTCTTCCCCAAATGGAGATACCTTAAGACCCTAACTAGGTTTTCATCAATATAGTGCCTAGATCGCCTCATTACATACTCGAAGTGGATTGAGTAGGTCTTATGGCCGGATTAAAAAGCAAATCAGACTAAATATGTAAAAGATCTAGTTTCCAAAAAAATATCAGATTTTAATGACTATAAAAAAATCAAGATCTTTTAAATATATAGTGTGATCTATTATAAAAAGAAATATATCTTCTAATTAAATGTTTATTTTATTCTTTTTTACCAATATTAGCAATCAATTGTATTCAGATCTAAATCTACAAATTCTTATTTAATTATGACAAAGATTAGCCATGATCTTTGCCTATTTGAAGGAAAAATTACAATAAAATATTAAGCGTAGCAGATCAAGTTATATGAATTAAATCTAAGCGTGAACAATCAAGACATGATATAATTCAAAAAGTGTAACCCTAATGCCAAAACGAGTTGACTCGTGTACTGTTGGGATTTATTATTCTAGGTAACCAATTAGCTACGAGTACGCAGCGGTATTGGTTATAGTTAAAGAACATAGATATTTAACACTCTATAAGTAAACAAGTATTTACTAACCTTTTGTTTAATGATAAATACAATAAACTTACGTCTGATCTTGATCTTGAAAACATAGTGGTTAAATTACCACCTCTACGGTTGCTCACACAACACGTCGAACAAGTACGCAACAATGCTAGTCGTAACTCCACGAGCTCCAAACACCGATAGTGTATGCTTCTTTTACTTGAACCGAAAACCAAACAACCCTTGTTGACTTGTACTGAAAACCAGAAAACCCTAATAAGTGTTTGTATCGAAATCGGTAGTGGGAAAAACCAAGAAGCCGAAAACCTTAAGATGGGTTTTGTAGTTCTTGGTAATACACGATCAAAACAAATCTTTTAGATTTAGCTTACTAAAGAAAAGAGAAAGATCCACTTTGCATGTGCATGATATAATACATGCATATGCATACCTATGAACCAACATGTAAACTATGCAAATAGTTTCATTCATACATAGGATTTGACTATTCTAAAATCCTTGCTAGCTGCCAATTGAATAAACAAAGGGGAAAGAAAATTGACTTTAGTTTTAAGGATTAAAAGTATATATCGTATATGATTTAGTGGAATCGTGTGTCATTCAATGAAGGAGAGGGATGGGGTATTTTGTATAGCCATCAAACTCTAGTTATAGATAAAATATGTACCTCATAATCTCTTTATCCAAATACAATAAATTATCCCTTGTCTTGAATATTTATCTCAAAACCCCTTCTATAAGCATATATGGGGCTGGCCAACAAGTGGAACTCCACAAGGTTGGGTTTTGTCAATTTTTTGTCATTCGGTTTCATAATTTAAATTATCAAAGTTAAGCATATTTT
Source organism: Tanacetum coccineum (assembly GCA_026074375.1). Classification (NCBI taxonomy): domain Eukaryota; kingdom Viridiplantae; phylum Streptophyta; class Magnoliopsida; order Asterales; family Asteraceae; genus Tanacetum; species Tanacetum coccineum. The sequence continues at coordinate 16,545 of BQNB010107413.1, read as the reverse complement.
AAATCCTTAATAATATATATATATTTAGTAAGTATTGAATAAATGTACTCTTGAGTCTTTAACGCGTGTTTATTGTGCCCCAATAGCTCATCATATAGTAAACGTTATTACGTGCTAGCCAAACTACCATAAACCCAACACGTTCATTGCTTCAGTTGAGATAGGAGTTTTTGGGATCTGTACCTCTAGTGGCTAATGTGAGTTGGGGGATTGGCGGAAAACTTCTTCAATATACGTAATGCAGTGTGTTTAGAAACATTTTTTTATCGTTTGGTTATAGAGTGATACAAGCATCGGTTGGTTTGATATTTGGAATGAGCATTGTCCCCTGATGAACCACCTGACTTATCGACGAGTGACTAACACGAGTTTTTCTCTTCAAGATAAAGTTGTTAATGTTATGTCGAATGGTGCTTGGTTATGGCTTGTTGCATGGTACAATCTTTTCCCAATATTAAACCTAGTTAATGTTCCTATTTTAGATGATGTCTAACAGGATACGTTATTATGGAGAAACCATGATGGTGTAATGCATGATTTCTCTGTACTTAAAGTTTGGAACATAATTCGTGAACGCGGAGAGGAGATTGAATGGTTTCGCATGGTATGGTCGACCTACTGTATCCCAAGACACTCCATACATTTATGGCTCGTTATGCGAAAATGTCTCAAAACGCAAGATAGGCTTATCGGACAATAAAGACGTTGGAACACGATGTTGATTTAATATGATTCGATTCTGTAATGTACTAACTCTAAACCGACACTCATGTAGCATTTGTTTTTTGAGTGTTCTTATTCGACTAAAATACGGACACAAGTTCTTAAAGCCCCTGACCTCCCAAATATCTCGCCAATTTGGGATGATATTATGGATTGGATGATTCCAAGGTCGCCTCGTAATAACGTTACGTGCATTGTTGGTCGTCTTGTTTTGGCTGCAAGTTCATACTTTGCGTGTGGCAATGAGTGGAACATTGATCCATGGAAAAATGTAGAGAGAAACTCAAGTGACTGTTACGAGCATTGTGATTGATACGGTAAGATTAAACCTTGCATCCATAATATTCAAGAAAAATGCTCGTGTGGACAGGATGAAGTCGATTTGGAAGCTAGCAATTGAGGAGTAATTCACATGCTTCTGGTACAGGATCTAGAGGCGGTTGGTATTTCATTGTTTTACCTTTCTATTGCACTCTAGGTTCTTATTTAGTTGTTGTGCATATGAGCTCGTTCATAGCACATTGTTTTAGCTTTTAAGAGTGGTTCATTGTCACTCTTACGTGTTACTAAACTTCAATATCATTATTTGATTTATTCACAGGTACAATTTCTTTTACCCAAAAAGGAATAGTCTCTGGAAACTTTAAAATAGACATTAGTATATCCAATACTCCCCTAAAACCGCTTTTATTAAAGTAAGCTGTCCCCAATTGACATGAAGATTAGCTTTCCACGTTGTTTGCTCAGAATTGAATAAAAACAAACTTTGTTCCAGTTTACTTCAATTTATGTAAATTGCAATGTTAACATAGCTGACAGCACATAGACCTCTCGATGTTAACAATTTGAATATCATGATGTACTAGACGTAGTATGTTAGTTACTCGACACCTTAAGGAAACTTGAGCTTCTTTCTTTAGTCTCAATCTTTGTAGTAAATAATGCTTATATTTCCTTGTGACTCAACTGCTATCTTTGCGATGGAAAAGTACATAATGATATTTATATTTTTCTTTGCAGTACACTGAATCTCAAGAGCAAATTGTTACAAAAAAGTTGGTCTAGAAGAATTATATATGTTCTAGATGATGTTACTTAATTTCTGGTAAAAGTAAAAAAGTTGACGTGGACATGTATAACTTGGCATAATACTTTTCTCTAATAAAATTTATATGTAATCTTAATACAACTTATATAAATGCTTAGTAAATCCAAAACACAATTAGTACATAGGTTAATAAAATGGATTGATAAAAAAATTGTTAAAACTAGGTTTTGTGGGATAGCATAAAGAACGGCGGACTCAACTTTGTTAGAAAACAACAGGGCTTTTAGGCTTATATTTGCGAGGGCCTTTTAGGCTTATATTTCACGAAGAGAGGAACACTTAGAGAGCTTATACAAAGAACCTTTTATTGCTTAACTTTTCTCTTTGTTACAAATGCTTACCTACAACACCTATTTATACTAGTCCACGGAAGATTCTGGAACCAAGATACTTCCATGGTTCTCTAGATATTTCCTACTTCATACATATCTTTATTCTAGATATTTCTTAGTAGATATTTCTATCACTTATCTACATTCTTCTAGAAACTTCTATTGATAATTTACATAGATATTTTCTTTGATCTTTCTTCATCTTTCTAAAAACTTCTTCTATATGGGCTCGGGCTTTTATGACTAAATCAAGTTTACGATCCAACACCCCCCTTTAAACTTTATTTCTCGACTCCAAGCATGATCCTTTATCTTGTGAAATCTCGCTCGTTGAACGGCTTGGTGAAGATCTGCAACTTGGTCTTCGGGGCTTGTATGTATCACTCGGACATCCTTCCTTGCAATACACTCTCGAATAAAGTGATAACAAGTGTTGATATGCTTACTTCGATCATGGTAGACTGTATTTTTCGCTAGGTCAATTGCTGACTTGTTGTCCACATAGATCTCTATCGCATCTTCTTGCTCTAGCTCTTTAGCATACTTCTGAGCCAAATTGCGTGACATACACATGATGTTGCAGCTATGTACTCTGCTTCACAGCTGGACAAGGTAACAATAGGTTGCTTCTTTGAAGACCATGTAAAAGCATTGTTACCCAGGAAGAATAGGAATCCTGAAGTACTTCTTCCATCGTCTTTTCTTCCGGCCCAGTCACTATCGCTATATCCAACCAGCTTGAAGTCTTCACTTATTGAATAAAACATACCATAATCTACGGTACCTTTGATGTAACGAAGGATCCTCTTTGCAATCTTTAAATGTTTTGTCGTAGGCTCTTCTATAAAACGACTAATCAATCCAACCGCAAAGAGGATGTCGGGTCTTGTACATGTCAAATAGCGCAAACTTCCAACGAGACTCTTGAATAGAGTTGAGTCTACCGCTTTTCCTTCGTTATGCTTAAAAGGCTTTGCCTTATGTTCTATGGGGGTGCCGACAGGATTACACTTATCCATGTCGAACCTTTTTAATATCTCCTTGGCATATCTTTCTTGACATATGAATATTCCTTCATCCGTTTGCTTCACTTCAATGCTGAGATAATAAGACATAAGTCCAATGTGTGTCATCTCGAACTCTCTCGTCATCGACTTATTAAGCTCATCAATCATACTTTAAGAGTTTATGTAAAGATCAAATCATCCACATACAAGCAGGCGAGTAGTATAATTTTATTTTTAAATTTCAAGTAAAGTGCATATTCACTTAGGCATTTTGTAAAACCATGTCCTTGAAAATACTTGTCAATTCTAGTATTCCAAGCACGTGGTGCCTGCTTTAAACTATATAAGGACTTCTTCAACCTTAGCACTTTACCTTCTTGGCCTTTGGCAACATATCCCTTCGGTTTCTCTACATAAACTTCTTCTTCGAGAAGTCCATTTAGAAATGCCGACTTTACATCCATTTGGTGGATTTTCCACCTATATTGTGCAGTAATAGCAATAATCATTCTTATAGTTTCTAAGCGAGCAACATGAGCAAATACCTCTTCGTAGTCGATACCAAGCTTCTGCTTGTAACCTTTTGCCACAAGTCTTGCCTTACTTCTCTACTTCGCCTTTGGCATTTTTCTTGGCCTTGTATACCCACTTAACTCCAATAGCCTTTTGGCCTTTCGGAAGGGTTGTCAACTCCCACGTATCATTCTTCTCTATCGACTTTATCTCTTCCTCCATGGCTTGTCTCTATTTCTTGCTTTTTATGGCCTCTTCAAAAACTAAAGGTTCACAGTCAGCATATAAACAAAGAAGGGGTATTTCATCAGTTACCTCATAGAGCTCCTGCAAACTTCTTGTCTTTGGTTCTCCTTCACTTGAACTTAAAGGTGAGTCTTAGGTTAGAGTTGGAGTTGGACTTTCAGGTTGTTGAACTTCATCACCTGATTCATCTGTCTTTTCTTTGTCAACCATAGGAAGAAAGTCATACCTTTCATTTTCCTCAATGCTCCAATCCCATGATCCTTCTTCGTCGAACTCTACATCTCTACTCACTACCCCTTCCTTGTGACTGCATTATAAAGCTTATAACCTTTTGACTATTTCTCATAGCCAACAAACACATGCTACTTACTTCTATCGTCAAGTTTGGATCGCCTTTGGCTCGGGACGTGGACATAGCTATGCTCTGGAATACCCGTAGGTGAGAGACATAGCTATGCTTCTTATGGGGTCTTGTTTTCTAAACTCTTTGACGGACACCAGTTCAATAGATATACCGCACAATCAACCGCTTCGGCCCAAAACTCCTTTGGCATCTTCTTACTTTTCAACATGCTTTGGACCATATTGAGAATGGTTCTATTCTTTCTCTCCACCACTCCATTTTGTTGTGGAGAGTAAGGAGCCGTTAGAAATCTTCGAATCCTATTATCCTCATAAAATTTGTTAAATTCCTTTGATAAGAATTCTCCACCTCTATCTGATCTCATGGATTTAATCTTTAAACCTTTCTCCTTTTCAACCATAGCTTTAAATTTCATAAAAGCTTCAAAGGTTTGGGATTTTTCATTCAGAAAATATACCCAATTCTTTCTTGAATAGTCATCAATAAAGAGCATAAAGTACAGATTCTTACCATGAGAGGGTGGAGTAATGGGACCACACAAATCCATATGAATTAGTTGTAGAGGCTCTTTAGCTATTAATGTCGCTTCTTTCAGAAATGAACTCCTAGCATGCTTCTTAAGAAGGCATCCTTCACACACTTGATTGGGATGATCAATTTGATCTAACCCTTTCACCATTCCCTTAGAAGATAATAACTTTAAGTCACCAAAGTTTAAGTGCCCGTACCTCATGTGCCAAAGCCACAAATGATCCTCCAGACAACTCTTTAAGAACTTAGCTTCATCATGTTGAATGTTTAAAATGAACATTCGGTTTTTAGTCATAGGCACTTTTGCTATGAGCTTTCCCTCTTGATTTCTTATTGTAGCACTACGATCTTTGAAATGAATATCGTAGTTTTTCTTTAAAAGATGTCCAACGCTTAAAATGTTACTTTTAAGGTTGGGCACATTGTATACGTCCAAAATATATTGGTGACTTCCATCTTTAGCTCGAATAAGTATTTTACCTTTTCCTTTCACTGGTGCCTTTGATTCGTCTCCAAACGTGACATTACCTTTACTTTGCTCCATCTCTACGAACAAGTCTTCTTCACCCGTCATATGGTTACTGGCAGCAGAATCTATATGCCATGATTTTATCATTTCTTCTTGTTTGTCATGTCTTGCCATTAGCAAAGTAAGTTCATCTTTATCTTGTACCTCCACAAGATTGGCCTTTTCTTCCACTTGTCTTGACCTAGTACACTCATTGGCATAATGACCATATTTGCGACAATTGTAGCATTGTATTTGGGGCTTACCTCCTCTTTGATATTGAAAGCCTCTCCCACGACCTCTTCTATAAGGAGACCATTGGTTCTCATCTTCTTTGTTGATATCTTCTCTTCCTCGTCCTCGTCCCCGGCCTTGGAAACCACCACGACCACAAAAATGACCGCGTCCTCATCCTTGCTCTTTTCCATGTAGAAAGCTCTTCTCTCTTTCTTTGAAAGAGACCTTTGAGTATAGAGCTTGCTCCAAGGGTTCTTTCCCCTTCTTTTCATCAACTTCTCTTCATGGGCTTGTAAAGATCCCATGAGTTGATCGATGGTCATAGAGTCGATGTCTTTTGACTCTTCTATGGCTACAACAATATAATCAAAGCTTGGTGGCAAAGAGCGAAGAATCTTTTCTATCACCCTTGTGTCACTCAAGATTTCACCATTTCTCTTCATTTCATTTGATATGGTCAATACATGAGTGAAATAATCCGAAATGGTTTCGGATTCCTCCATTTAGAGTTTTTCGAACTCTCCTCTAAGAGATTGAAGACGTATCTTTTTCACCTTATCAATTCCTTTGAAAGCATTTTGAAGGATCTCCTACGCTTCCTTAGAAGTGGTTGCATTTGCAACTTTCTCAAACATCGCATCATCAATATATTGATAGATGATCGTAAGAGCACTTTGATCCTACTTTTTTGCCTTTTGCAACTCCACCCTTTGAGTGGCACTCAACGAGCCTTCATCATCAACTTTCTTAATACCTTTCTCGAATATCTCCCACACATCATGTGAACCGAGTAATGCCTTCATCCGAATACACCAACGACCATAGTTATCTTTGGTAAGACGAGGAAATTAGAACAAGTTCATTGAACTTGACATCTCGATCTTCTAGCACTAGCTCTGATACCAATCACTACTACACAAAAGGCTATAAACACCCCCAAATAGAGACCGGTTATGTAAAACCCTATTCCTATGATCAAAAACTAGGGGGAATGGAACAAATTGGGATTGGTTTTGTTGAAAAAATAGGTTTTTATAATACAAAATGCATAAAAACTGGTTATGCGGGTGAAAACTAGTCTTTTAACACAATTAAAGACATCGATGTGTAAGTAACAACATGTCTCTTTGTATTTATGTTATAGACATAAATGGGCGGTGAAAGGAAAAACTTAATGAAAAAACTTAATGAAAAAAGGCGCCTTGTTTCCTCCCTAAAATTTCATTATCGATACAAAACCTCATACTTTTCCCCTATCTACTTTCACAAACCCTAACCCTCACTAACCTTCACTTCCCTGCCGCCTAACACAACAACTTAACCACTGTCAAGTATTCAGCTATTCGCTTTTTCTGCGGTTAGTAATTGTTGATGTTTTGAGCCTCAGATGGTACGTAGTTGGTTAAGGGGGTGCTTGTTTAAGCTTATAGATGGGCATATGAGCTTATTTGATTTCGGCTTATATTTTATATGCCTAAATTTTCTGGCTTATTTTATTAAGATCTATGGGCTTATATAATCTGAAAGCAAGTAAGCTTATAAGCCCATATATAAGCTTAAAAAATGAACCCATATTCAATCAGGTTATGATCTTTTGATCCTAAATTTGAAGTTTTTCAAGTTATCCAGTTACCTCGATTCACCATGTCTGATTATGTGGTGTAAATAGATTAATGGTTGATTTTATGTATTAATTTAGATTAACAATTGTTAAAAATTAAGATGTGAAAAAAAGTCAGGTGAAAATTTTGAGTGAAATAAGGGAGGAGAATATATGTAGCATGATGATCAAGGTGGAAAATAGGGGCATGTCAAAATTGATTGTCCTTTGTTCGTACTTTTGACTGTTTCCATATTCTTTTTTTCGATTACTAATTGTAGATGTAGATGTTTTGAGCGTTAGATTTGTCATTTTGAGATGTTACCATGGGACCTATAGGTTTGAAAGGTGTTCATAATTATAGGAATGGTTTAGGTCTCGCCATTTGTTAAATCAAAGTACAATTTGATAGGAAGGAACAAATACAGAGTTTCATTACGCACATGTAATGTAGCTAATCTTTTAGGTGGAAAAGAGGGGATATGGAATTATTGTGTGTTCGTACTTTTGACTCTTTCCGTATTTATTTTGAGTTAGTAATTGATGATGTTTTACGCTGGTCAGGAATTCAGATTGTTATTTATTTTATGGTTATGTTTGAAAACATGGTGTTACGGTTGGGACCTAAGTGTTGAAAGTCATGGGATTGCTTTGGGTTCTCACCATGTGTAGATGAAAGTACAATTTGACAGTACAGAACGATTAGAAATAGATACATTATGCACATGTAGCTACTATAAGAATGTTACATTGGCGTGGTTTTCTTAATTATTGAATTAATGATAAGAGTTTATTACGGGGATGTGTCATGGCCTGTTTGTTCTGTCTCATTTTAGTGGTTGATGTTTTTTTTGCTTTGAAACCAGGCATCGGTCTTTGCAGCTGGTGATAGTTCTGCTTACTAAAGGAGTACTATTTTTGGGGACGATGTAGTAGTTGTAGCGTAAGTACTTGTTACACATTCATCTGCAGCAATCAAATTACCAAGTTAAATTAATTGTTTTCTTCACCTCTTTGTTTATGCAGTGCTTATCGAACCCCGCTTTGCAAATCAAAGAGAGGTGGGCTCAAGGACACCTATCCTGATGACATACTTGCGCCAGTTCTGAAGGTATGCTTATCAGCTTGTGTTATAGCTGCATGGTTTTGTTTTGCGAAGTTGTTTAATTTTACATTATTTTGTTGTACTTGACCAGGCAGTAATCGAGAAAACAAATCTTAATACAGCTGAAGTTGGAGATATGGTCGTCGGATCTGTGTTGGGAGCCGACTCCCAAAGAGCAATCGAATGCAGGATGGCTGCTTTCTATGCTAGTTTTCCTGGTATGTGCAAACTTGAGAGAGTGCATTACCTACTTTTAAGAAGAAATTCTAATTAATTGTACCAGTTAGGACCGTCAACAGATAATGTTCCTCGGGTCTTCAAGCAGTTACTGATGTAGCTGCAGCTATTAAAGCTGGATTCTATGATATCGGAATTGGTGCTGGTTATTATATTTATTATATAAGTATAAATTATGTGTGATTGCGGTTGTTGTTATTGCTTTTATTTTGCTTGTGATTACATAATAGGTTAAAGATAAATGGCACAAGCTCAAGATTGTCTTTTTCCAAATTGGGGATTACATCAGAAAATATTGCACAAACGCTTTGGCGTAACGAGGATGGAACCAAGATCAGGCTGCCGTTGCGGTAAGTTGAATAGAACTATTTAGATCAACACTTTGTTTAGGCTGGTGGTTTGTTTCGTTTGAATGTTGGTTATTTTAACTAATGGTGTTTGTTTACATAGGTTGTTTCGCATTTGAAAGTTGTGCTTGCAACTGCCTTTGGTAATTTAAGGCGAGATCATTCCGTCAAGACTAAGGGTAATACATGTCTTCCTGTCTATATACCAATGTCTATTATATTATGTTATGCATTCTTCTGATTGAAACTTTTTATTTGGAGAAAGATCGTTGACCCAAAAAAAAAACCGGAGAAAAGAAAGCGAGAAGAAAACACCTGTTTCAATCCTCTGTTGATGATGGCATTCCGTTCAGGAAACTATCTTTGGCTTATCTTGCGAAACTGATGCCTTGTATTTAAGAAAAGACGGGTCGACACTACTGGTATCATAGCAATGCTTCTTCATTTGCCAAAGTGGTTATTTCTGCAGTGTTACATATATATATATATATATATATATATATATATGTGTGTGTGTGTGGATGCGTAGTCTATTATATGCTTATATTTTGCTTGTGATTAACATTACAAGTGAAGACAATGGCACAAGCTCAAGATTGTCTTCTTCCAATGAGGATTACATTAGAAAATGTTTCACAGCGCTTTGGCGTGAAGAGGAAGGAACAAGATCAGGCTGCGGTGAGTTGAATAAAACTATTTTAGATCAACACTTTAGTTTCAGGCGGTGGTTTTTTCGTTCGAATGTAGGTTATTTCAACTAATGGTGTTCGCGTTGCATAGGTTGATTCGAATAGAAAGCAGCTGATGCAACTGCCTCTGGTAAATTTAAGGATGAGATCATTCCTGTCAAGACTAAGGTAAAAATTCTTCCTTTTACTACCCATGTCTTATTATAATATGCTATGCGTTCTTCTGATTTGACCTTTTATTTAGAGAAAAGATCGTTAACCTAAAAATCAGAGAAGAAACACGTGTTACAATCTCTATTGATGATGGCATCCGTCCAGGAACTACTTTGGCAGATCTTGCAAAACTGAAGCCTGTATTTAAGTAAGACGGGTCGACCACTACTGGATAGCAAAGCTCTCTTCATTAGCCACAAGTGGTATTTCTTGGCATGTGATCTTATGGTTTTTTCTTGTTTTCTCAACAGGTACTTCTAGCCAGGTTAGTGATGGTGTCAGAGCTGTCCTCTTGATGAAGAGAAGTCTTGCTTTGCAAAAGGGATTACCAATTCTTGGTGTATTCAGGTATATAGTTTTTTCACTTTTTTTATGTATTTCTAGGTCTTTAATTGTCCTTATATCGTGGAGTACATGCATAGAACGATACTTGTAAATGTTACTAATGTACTGAATTGGTTGTAAGACTTTTGCTGCCGTTGGTGTTCCCCCTGCGATTATGGGTATTGGCCCTGCTGTTGCCATTCCAGCTGCAGTCAATGCTGCTGGTCTTGAAGTGAATGATATCGATCTTTTTGAGATCAATGAGGTAATTATGAGTTGCTAATTTCTGCCATTTTCTTGTATTTTTTTGTCATGATAGAGAGTGAAGATTAACGTTTTGTTGGTTTATTCCGGCAGGCATTTGCATCACAATTTTTATATTGCCAAAAGAAGCTTGAAACTGACCCACAAAAGATCAATGTCAATGGAGGTGCAATGACCAGTGGACATCCTTTGGGTGCCACATGTAACTACCAGAGTACACATCCTTTTTCTACTGCTGTAAACATGCTTGTATTGAAATGCTATAAGTAGTTCTTAAAGCAATCCCTATAGTTTGAAATTTTAATACATTAGGTTATTCTTGAATACTTTTTACTTAAATTTAAATACAACAGATCACTAGTAGACGTGCAGACGTGCGAGTTTTTGTTTTTTAGAATAATGATGTTTTTATTTCATTAAATTAATTGTAGGTACTGTGGAGTAATGAGCGTCCGTTGGAGAACAAAGCGTTGAACGTGATCATCGGCGCATGGTTTACATTGTGGCAAGATTAGTCCTAGATAATTATGTTGAATTCTAGTGTTTTTCTTTATGGTTAATTGTTGAATTCTAGTGATTTAATTTTATTTGAATTTTGTATTTGCTTTATGTCAAGCTGAATTGAAGTTGTCTTTATTTACTTTAATTTATTGATTTTGACATTTTTGGTTCATCTAAATCAGTTTATATATATTTGTTGTATTTATATTTCTTTATTTTTGTGGGTTAAATTTGTAAATTTTGGAATTTATTAAAGAATTCCTAATTTAAAAAAAATAGATTAAAAAAAAGACAAGTTTTGAGATAAAAACATATCTTTTTAGTCTATATAAAAACAGGTTGGATGTTTTTATAAAGACACGTTGCGGGAGAACCAGTGTCCATTTCTAATAAAACATGTGTGTTATTTTAATATGGAGACCAATTCTTAGAGAAAGAACCGGTGTCGATTCTTCTAATAGATATTGGTTTTATAACCGGTTTTCATATGTTTCGATCATGGAGATACCCCCCCTGGGAGAGTGGTTCCAAAACCACTCTTTATGGGCTAATTTGACCAGTTTATATGGCTTTTTTTTGTACTAGTGAATTTGTTGGAAACACGAGGGCCTTTTAGGCTTATATTTCACGAAGAGAGGAACACTTAGAGAGCTTATACAAAGAACCTTTTATTGCTTAACTTTTCTCTTTGTTACAAATGATTACTTCCAACACCTATGTATACTAGTTCACGGAAGATTGAGGAACCAAGATACTTCCATGGTTCTCTAGATATTTCCTACTTCATACATATCTTTATTAGAGATATTTCTGAGTAGATACTTCTATCACTTATCTACATTCTTCTAGAAAATTCTATTGATATTTTACATAGATATTTTCTTTGATCTTTCTTCATCTTTCTAGAAACTTCTTCTATATGGGCTCAAGCTTTTATGACTAAATCGAGTTTCCGATCCAACAACCAGGTTACCACCATCATACTTCATCTTGTCTGACCAAATTCCGGCCAACTTCGTGCTAGATTAAAAATAATCACATTTTTCACTTTTAGCGTTCATAAACACACAAAATAGTAATAATAATTGTTGGTTCGTTGACTGTGAAGTACTGGACATGGATTTGAAAGCGTATGCATGTGTTGTAATGTAACGTGAGTGTGGAAAGCGAACTCTTTGGTGAGCAGGTGGTAATGTGTTGCGAATAGTAATCTACTGTTAACTTTCTCGACAAGATGAGGAAACACCTGTAGGACATAAAAAAGTGAATAAACATGACTGATTTGTAATGTACAATAAAAGTATAATGATTATAGAAATCATTACCTTTTGTTATTATCATTTATAACTTTAAAATAACTTTAAAAGGTGGTAAACATACAACATAAGCAATAGTATATCCATCAAAAGTGCTTGTTCCTCGGCCCAATCCATCAAGAATAACAAGAGAGTTCGAGCATTTTGCAAAACCAAAACAGTTTATGTGCGCTCGGTGAGAAGGTACCAAAAGAAAGGGTAAACAAGACAAGTTATAATTTTATTGGAAAAACTAGCCGGAAGTTGGTCGGAGAAGATGAAGTATGATGTTGGTAACCTGGTAACCTATAAATCGTCAAACATTGGAACTAAAAAAAAATTTGGTACACTAAATTGAGAAGAAAAAAAAATGGAGTACATTAAATTGAAATTGAGTATAAGTTGGGTACACATTTGTGCAATTTGCTCTTTTTTATTCTTAGTGAGAGATTTGTTCCGCTGTTTGATTAAAACAATTGAGAAATCAAGAATCTAATTAATTGCTTCAAACAATTATAAATGAGGAATGCGTATTCGGTTGTGGAAGTAGGTAAAAGTGACTGGATATGGATTAGTGGAAACTGGAAGCCGATTGTCGACTAAAGAAGAAAGCACATAGAAGAGGCTATGATTTTTTATTTTTTATAAGTACTAGCAAATCGGAACCTTGCAATATCAGGGTCCCTAAGATGACGGCCAAAAATATCCGCCTAATTCCTATATGTATTACGCCTTTGAAAATCAGGGCCTTGAAATTTTAGAGCCAACCTAAACCACGAGTTCCATTAACAGTACCATTTCTATATATCTTGATGTATTTTTGTATTAGTCTTCGTTTTTAAACTTTGCCAATTACGTGTCAAGAATGTCAAAAATCTCTAGCTGAAATAACAAAACTCAAAAGGATACATAAGTGGACTTGAGTGTAGTCTTCAGCGGCAGACAGCTATATATATATATATATATATTTTGTTTCTATAAGTCGGTATGTGGTTTAGGTATCATTTGAACTTCTAATCATGTCCATTAGGTACTCAATAATATAGATTTGGAACCCACCATTATAAATATGATGTGTTTTCAGCTGTTTAGTATTAAGAAGACATTTTAAACATCTCTAGATCTCGAGTATCATTCATTAAGAAATTGAGACAAGCATTTGTAGAATGAAAATCTTCATATGTATTATGCGTGTGTACTTTAAGCAAGTACATCAGGTATGTAATATGTTTATGGCACTCCATTTTTACTATAAAAACTAATTTGATAGAGAAAAAAAAACCGAACAAGATAGATAGTTTATATTGATAAGATAAACCGACCCCCGATGATTTATATTAATGAGATAAACCGACCCCCAATTGATTAACAAATCAATACTTTATATTCATTCAACATAATAAGAATACAACCTAATGCCTTATTTATAATAAAAGATGTCATATATACTTAACTTGTTGATTAAAAAAATATAATAAAGGAAATTAACTAAATATGAATAAGGAAAATACTTAAAAGGTTCATATCAATACTCACGTCCTCAATAACACCTTGTCTTTAAGGTGTTGCTCCATAATCTTGCCTCACGTGATTCTAGGATCTCATGTTTTGACTTGTAGTTCTCCCTCTTGTGGGTCATAATTAAACATCAAAAAGTGTTGGAATGATTGTTCATGATTTGCTAATCTACTGTCACAATGTAGCCCGCCATCTATAGGTTCAGTATGCCCAACCTCAATGACAACACGAGACTTTAATTTTGTCCACACGACAGGCCCTTTCCTTTTCTTTCTCTTTTTATTGGCACCACATTGATCGAGACCCAAACAAGACCCCTTACTTTTATTCAAGGCATAACCAAACCCCTCTTTAGCGACTCCTTTTTCCGTAGTCTTTTTGCTTCCATCAGATGTCAAATCATCTTAACATGGATAATTTTGAATAGGTTTTGCGGGTACCCACTACAACAATATAAGGGTTTAGGGTTGACAATTTCGACCCTAAGTTACAAAGGGTGTCGACCCAAAGTACTTAGGGTCGACAATTTCGACCCTAACATGTCGACCCAAACCATTCGACACAAAATTCTTTGGGTCGACTTTTTCCTTTGCATTTTGGGTCGACAGTGGGGACCACAACATTTCCACCAAAAAAGTTGACTAATTTTAGGGTCGACATTGTCTTTGAGACTTTGGGTCGACAATGTCGACCATAAACTTTTTTTATTTATTAAAAACGTTTTAATATTAAAAACAAATTAATTATTAAAAATTTAGGGTCGACATTACCCTTTTTTATATTTGTTTAAAATCCGTGGATTTTCCACCCAGTTTAGGGTCGACATTGTCGACCCTAAGTGTGATATTAGGGTCGACAATGTCGACCCTAAACTGTTGCTGGGCAAAAAAAAACTGGACTCACCATGCCAGTTTTCCAGATTTTTTCCGGAATTTTTTTCGGAAAAAATCTACATTTCAAAAATCCAGAATTCGGCAATAACAATAACAAATCACAAAACGTTACAATACGATACAATAACAAATCACAAAACGTTACAATACCACAAATCCACAATACCATAAATTACCATTCAACAAATCCACAATACGATAACAAGTCTAAAAGTTATTACAAATCAAGTCTAAAAGTTATTACAATTACTAAGATAGTACATAAAAACGCCTACTCCTCCTCCTCCGACGAATAGTCATCACCCGATTGTTGCTCGCCCTCCTCCTCCTCCTCCTCCCCTGATGAGCACTCGTTATTTTTTTCACGAGCCAAATCTTGAGCCAATTGGTCACAGCTCCGCGAATCGTTCATATGAGGATTCGTAAGAAGGGTATAGTGGGGACGTTGGGCTTGAGTATTAGAAGTAGAGGCGAGAGTGGAGTTGAGAACGGGTTGATAACAGTTGTTGAATGTATTATTGGTGACGGGTAAGGGAGGAAATGGGCCGGGGTAGGGAGGTTGGAGTGGTTGGAGTGGTTGATTATAGGGAAAGGGAGGTTGGAGTAAATGAGCCCAATTAGGGGTGAGTTGGGGCATAGAAGGACCGGGTGGGGTGGGGGTACAAGACTAAAAGTTTTTATAAAATATATAATAACTTTTTTATAAAATATATAACTTTTTATAAAAAATATAAATTGGTTCGTTTCGGCCGGGTCGGTGCGGTTCCTCGTTTCGTATATAATTATTATATAAAATGATTTTTTATAAAATATATAATAACTTTTTTATAAAATATATAACTTTTTATAAAAAATATAAATTGGTTCGTTTCGGCCGGGTCGGTCCGGTTCCTCGTTTCGTATATAATTATTGTATAAAATGATTTTTTATAAAATATATAATAACTTTTTTATAAAATATATAATAACCTTTTTATAAAATATATAACTTTTTATAAAAAATATAAATTGGTTTGTTTCGGCCGGGTCGGTCCGGTTCCTCGTTTCGTATATAATTATTATATAAAATGATTTTTTTATAAAATATATAATAACTTTTTTATAAAATATATAACTTTTTATAAAAATATAAATTGGTTCGTTTCGGCCGGGTCGATCCGGTCTGGTTCAACGGATGAGTCGGTATGTTAGGGTTATACGTTAGACGTTCAACGGATGAGTCGAGATGTTAGGGTTATACGTTAGAGGTTCAACGGAAGAGTCGATATGGTATGGTTGTACATTAGACGTTCAACGGACGAGTCGATATGGTATGGTTATACATTAGACGTTCAACGGACGAGTCGAGATGTTAGGGTTATACATTAGAGGTTTGGTATGTGCTTAAATACACATCCCTTTTACCTTTAAAAACGAGCTAAAATAACTAAAAACGGACTTAAAATGCCAAATATACGCTTGTTTTGCTAATTGTATTGTGCAGGAACGGATAATTAAGAAAAGGACAAAAAACGAAGCCAAAACGACAAAACCGGACTCGGAATGGAAAAGACTATGAAAGACAAAGCCAAATCAAAGCCGAAAAGTCAATCAAGTCAAAAAGTCAACTGGTCAAAGTCAAAGTCAACCCCGACAAATCCAAAAGTCAACATGTGAAGAAATATAAGTTTGAGGGTTAAAATTGCAAAACCCTAAACTTATATTTATAAGAGGAAAAGAGAAAATGAAAGGCAAGGGTGTAAACTGCCATTTGAGCAAAGATATACCACAAGGGCCAAAGCTGCCAAAGTCCCTAACTATTAACCACCAAGGACGGTTTATGCAAAGAGTTATATAACTCTTGGGGACTTGTTTTGCCAAGTCCCCAAAACTCTTATAACCACAAGGACCATGGTTGTAAAGACTCAAGTAACTTTGGAGGACCAACCTTGCCAACTCCATAAACCTGCGCCTGTTATAACCCAAAACCACTTTTCCCGCCCTTGTCTTC
>BQNB010107412.1:0-23178 GCA_026074375.1 Tanacetum coccineum | reverse complement strand
ATAGAACAGGAGGTTTTTGGGATCACTAAAAATCAAAACTGCTTTGATTTGGGTTTTGATCTCGGTTGTTATGTGTTAAGGAAGGGAAGGAACGAATTCTTCTGTGTATTTTGGGTTGTTAGTTGTGTATTACGAACCAAGGGATGAGGTATTTATAACCTCAAAACCCTTAGTCATGATAAGACTCAAAAACCTAAGTTTAAGTCTTATCACAATACTAAAAACTTATCCCAACTCTCTTCTCCTCTTATCACCAACATACAACGAACTTGGACACTCTCTAGAATCCTCCAAAGCCGGCCAAATCACTTAGAACAGCCCTTGGATTTGTCTCAATCGTTTTATGTCCATTTGGTTTACTTTTAAAAGCTTTCGTGAAGTTTAAACGTGCTCTAAATGTTTTTCGTGTGTGCCCCCAATAGGCTCACACACCTCTAGTCGTGCATTGCATATCTAACCACCATATAATCCAACAATTTCTAGAAATTGTAGGTACGGGATCAATGGAAAGGGAAACTTTAACTAATTCTACCGCCTATGCAATGATCATGTTGTAAATAATTTGTCTGAATTGCAGTGGCGCCAATCAAGAATTTAAAGAATAAACAAAAGGAACACAAACAAGCTAAAAGGATTCTAAACTTCATATGTGATGAAATCGATGCGTTGTGCTCCACTGATACCAGCCATCCCTATTGGACCGATCTTTGAGGCTGTACGTCAAGATGCATACAAGGTTGTCCAAAAGATTCTAAGCCAGTCATATAATATAATCGACTTCAAGAATCAACAAGGGCATAACATTATTCAGTTAGCTGTAATAAATCATTCAGAGAAAGTATACAATCTTTTCTATCCAATAATCAAGTGTACGAAATCTTATAGCACAATGACTGATTCTTCCATGAATAATCTGGTGCATTTGGCTGGAAGATTAGCACCTTTATATGTACTCAGCCGTACCACAGGTGCAACACTGCAACTACAGCGTGAGCTCCAATGCCGTGAGGTACACCTCTCATATAAGTTGTGGATCGTCATATATGTTACTTGGCTTTTTAGTTATTAATTATAACTAGTTGAATTCTTCAGGAAGTGGAGAAGCTCATGTTACCAACTGGCCTTCTGAAAGAGAATATCTACATGGAGGCGCCGGAAATGGTATTTACAAGGGAACATGCAAATTTGGTGAAGGAAGGTGAATAGTAGATGAAAACCACAGCGGAATCATGCAGCATCACTGTTGCACTAATTGTCACTATGTGGTATTTTGTTCTATTTTGACAATTTCAATGGTCAAATATTTCTAGGTGTGAGATGCTAACTTGTAAGATCATCTCACTCATTTTTCAAATCAATTTAATCTTTACGAAAGCAAGTCTTCCCTTGCTAAATGAAACTAAACTAATTATTATTCAATTCCTTTGAATATATCTTTTAACAAAGTATCTTCTTATCTGTATCTCTTTGTGGGTGTTGTTTAAGCATATCTTAACTAAAAAACGTTTTCCGATATGAACTCACTTATATTAATATATACCTTATTAAAACTTATTTACTATAATTATATGTATTAAAATCATGTATATATAAAAATTGGACCAATCATGTTACTCTATTTTGACACATGACAATAAGTCAATGCTTAATTGGCCAATAAAAAAATCAAATCGCTTAATTTGGTACACTACGAACTTTTCATCTAATTATATAGAATGTAACTAAAAAAAACATGTGTCAAGTTTTGTAAAAAAAAACTTATAAATTTGAGAGATTGATTAATAAAACTTTAGTTGTTAAATTTTAAAAACGTACACTTATAACATTCATAATTTTTAGTAACTTTATAAATTTAATAAATACTCATATAGTTTTTATGTTATAAAAAATACAACAATATGTTGTTGGTATTCATAGATAGAGTGATTCACACATATATCTTTGCAAAAATATAAAATTACAACAATATCCTTGAAAATTTCATAATTACTTTAATAACTTTCTAAACTTTCATAATACACAAAATTATTCAAAAACACATTTTCATTATATTTAAGTGAATTAAAAAATAGATAAATGTTGTTTAATATGCTATATTACTTTAATACCCCTCTCCCAATCAAAGAAGATTTTTTAAGTAAAGTGATTGTATATGTTTTATACGAAACTATAGACCACAATTAAGAGAAAATAAGAGAAAACCGTTTACCCATAAAATTAAGAGAAAATAATTATTTTCATCAAGTTCTTTTTTGCTTTAAATTTCTTATTTAATTTTATCTCAATCAATTGCAACTGTATTTATCGGTCAATGCAACATAAACTCACTCAACGTTACATTCACGTTCTTTCAAATTTCATCTTTCTATGTGCTTTCATGTTGCTCAATAAAATGATTCATTGGGTTGCCATTGTACATTTACGAATTTGTAGAATAACATGTTAATTTACATACCGAATTATTTGGTTCCTTTTTAATTTGAAATCACACATGCACCAAAATCTTACAAAACTTTGTGTTTGTTTAATTAAAGGAGAAGGATAAAAATGTAAAATAACATATATGAACGGCTCATGTTATTTCTTTATATGAGATTATATAGATATACTAGTATTTTTTTTAACTGTCCGCATTCAATTGGACTCATGTTATTCATCTTTATAAGTTTGGCTGGCGCACGAGTTTAAAAACCGACCTAAATAATTATTAATAAATAATTATAAGTGTCAAAATCAATACATGATCTCACATGTCACCGTGAGATGAAAATAAATAGACACGATCCTACATATAACAACGACACATATTTTTTCAAGGTCATTACGTGCTACTATAAACACATATAATGTCAAGGACATTATATAAATAGTTAAATTTAAACAAATTCCACCTAAATACCATGTTAGTTAAACAAAGTCAAATCATTCGTGCAACAAAAATTTATACAAAATATTAACCGAGATTAACCTAAAATGAAAAATTATGTAAAAACTCGTGCTATCATGAGTATTATATCTATATAAGTATTGTAAATTTAATATAATTTAATACAAAAATCTTAAACATTACAAAATTATGAATTTATAAATTATCACAATATTTAACTTAAAACGAAATTATTAATATATTATTACCCATTATACTATCGAGCCGAATCACGTGCGTGCACGGTTTCTTAAACTAGTACTACATATAAAGAGAAAACACATTTGCTGAAAATGAGTAATGTTGTTATACTAAAATACCATTGCTTATAATAGTCTATGCAATATTTGAATATTTAAATACTTAATTACAATTTAAATTACTAATTTTTTTCACTCTTAATTATTTTTGGATAAAGGGTTTTAACCTTAGTATATTCATTACTCTATAAAAATATATAAGTACAAAGGATATCAGAGAATCCCACATCTCTACCCGTCACATATGCGTGAAAATAAACGCATCATTTGTGCTTTAAACGATACTTATCATAAGAATGACAAACCAAACTTTTGAACACTAAAAACTCATATCTAATTTAACCATGAAGAATTATATCAAAAGCATTAGCAAATGCCAGTTGGTTTCGGTAAGTGATGAGGTGTCATTTAATACACTTTTTCGGGGTCGTCTAACCCTCTAAATCGTGTGTTTATGCCCAAAATAGGTACTTAGTCGTTCTTTTTTAAGTATTTTGCATTTGGAAGGCATTTGGAGAAAATACACGTGACTTGGGCTCATTTGAAGAAGAAACAGACAAGACTACGGACCTACACCAACATTGCTCAAGAATTTCTCTACAATGGCTGGAGACGGCGTCACAAATATAACGTGACGCCGTCACAATGATAATCAAGACGGTGTCACAAGATTCCACGACGGCATCAGAGCATACGACCCAACCCATTATCTAGAATATTCTCTTGCATGACGGCATCACGATTAAAACGCGACGCCGTCACATTGATTTTCCTATATATACAAACCAGAATTTACGGTTTTGAGTGTGTACCTTTAGAATAAAGAGAGGGTACGAATCCTAGTTCGTTTAGCAGTTGTTTAGGATGAATTTAGGGCCTAAAAACCTTATTGTACTTCCTCCAACTCATGTTTTAATCAAGTAAGGTTTATTTAATCATTCAATATGTCTATGTGTTGTTTGATTCATCTATGTTCTTGCTTTATTAACATGCTAGGCTAAGCCTCCTATTGTGTTTATTTATGATTGTATGAAACCTAGAATGTAGATCTTAGTGGTGTTGCTTCTTGTGATGGATGTGCATGTTAGGCCTTAGAAAACCAGCTTTTGTCTATATCGCTGTTGATATGTCTAGGAAAACATGATTGTGTAGAAAGGATACCATCGGGTAACAGTCTTCATACTACCTTGCCCCCTAATATGGTTGATCCACTTTTAATATATTTCACATGCAATTAGTGTACCCTTGGGGGCTTTGTAATAGTCTTCATACTACCTTACTTGTGTGTTGCTCTAACGGAATTCTAAGTAGACGGCGGCTTCGTGTAATTCGTTCATAACTTAGGAAATAATTATACATATCATCACAAGTGTGACAAGGCAACAACACTAGGAGAAGCAATCTAGGAAGTAATACATGATTAAATAAACACAGTCTTTTATCTTATTGTTATCACCAGTAGCGTAGATTTATATTTAGTTTAATAGCTAAAACCAACCAACCTCTCCAATATATGATTTACTTGTTTTCCATAAAACATAAAAATACAAAAATAATCTTTCCTCAATCCTTAGAATTCTGTTAGACCGTGATCAAGCCTTCCCAACCTATTCATCGAGTGAACGATAACAACCCCCCGAGTCTTGTCTATACTACTACTACAATGATTAGGTGCTCTGCCTAGGGAGTTGGAAAACTTCTTGTTGAAGTTTAACGACGACCGCATCAAGTTTTTGGTTGCGCCGCCTAGGGAATATTAGGTTTTGATCATAGTTTAGCTTAGTTCTACTTGCTTGAATCCTTTCAAGTAAGATTTAATTTCCGCATAGTAGCTTTCTTGTAGTCTATCTTTTCTTCGTGTCATTTGTTTCGTAACCCATTCTCGTCAACCACCATGGGAGACGAGAATCTTATCCGTACTCTAGGAGACTACTCCAAACCTAGCCACGAGGGCTATAGGAATACCATCGAGCTCCCCGCAGGGAACAACATGGTACCTCTTTGATCCGACACCATCTGGTTGGTGCAAAATGGATGCTCATTCCACCGACTTCGTTCCGAGGATCCAAACCAACACCTCAAGGATTTTCTTAAACTTGTGGACTCACTCGACCTTGACGGTGAAAATAGGGAAAGAACACCTGCGTTTGTTTCAATTTTCCCTACGCGATCAAGCTAGCAATTGGCTTGAACGTCTTCCAGCAGGATCCATCACCACGTGGGAGGATCTTACTACCCAATTCCTTGCTCAATTCTTTCCACTGGGAAGGACCGCAAAACTCCGCAACGATATCCTGATGTTCCAACAACATCATGGAGAATCTCTATCCGAAGCATGGACTCGTTTCAAGGACTTACTCCAAAAAGTCCCTCATCACGGCATCAATCGTTGGCTTCGTCTTCATAATGTGAATTAGTGTTTTCCGTAATCAAAAAAGAATTTTTCAAAGACATTTTCGACCACTCAAACGAATACACGAGCTTCTTTAATTAGATAAACGAGGGAGTCTTTATTTGAGGGGAAAAATTGTCATCTAATAAAGGTCTTTTTAAAACAAACATGTCTTTCAAAATAAGTCATAGAATAGAACGGATAAAGTTTTCTGATAATGGCGACCAGGAGACAATCTAATAACTTATTCAACAACGGACGTGTCAAATTAATCACCTATACACACTACCAATACACACTGCCCATCTCTCGATCGTCCCATTTCGTGTACATCTGCACAAAGTAGCTCTTCTATAGCGTTTCATTTTGCTATATTTCTAAGAAACGGACTTTACTGTAGCCAATTCAGGTTTTTTAATACAGACCCGATACACAAACAGTCTCGCCATTAACACGGACACCCAATCGAGTTGGCTATAAGTCCAAACTATTTTTATGAATCATGATATCATCAGTCCTAGTTTCCTACTTTCACAGCTTTGGGAGTCTGTGCACAACTTGGCGACACATACTTTCATCAGTTTTAAACAACCGTTTGCAAGCAGTGATCTGACCGCACCGACGGTGGCAAACTTTGCAATAAGAACACCGATGAATCTTGGGAAAACATTGAGAAACTCGTCCTTTACGAACATGAAGGTTAGGATGAAACAAAAAAAATCATCAAACCAGTAAAGGCTATTTCTACACCTCAAGGCGTCCCAAAAACACCTGGCCAGAGACTTCTCGAGCTCGAAGACCAGATTAACTTCTTACTAAAAGGGTCACGACCGGCGCCTACATCAAGCTCAGCACACACCCCTCAAGCTTATGTCAATGCAGTCCATCCGAACTCCCGTCTGCGAAATCAAAATGAACCACCAAAACTGAACACTTTCGCTTTTTGTGAACATACAGGTCCAAGCCCTCAACCACAAGCGTTAGAAACCATTTTTGAAGCTCGAATACGAGACTACATGGCAGCACACACCGAAAGAATGGAAAGATTTGAGAATGCCATTTTCAAGCAACGCGAAGGGATTAATAGTAGGATGACTAAAATGTTCAGACTTCTCAAGGAACTCACGACCAAAAAACCCCTAAGAAAGAAATAATAAGAGAATAAGCTAAATTCCCCATCACCAAGAACTTTAATTCTATCTCTCTGACAAAAGGAGAAGAAGAAAGGAGTAACATGACTGATGTGTTGTCGTGTAGGGTCGATTATTTGATTACCAAGTTTTACATTTATATTTAGCTGACAAACCTAAAACAACACTTTAACGAGCAGTGTACCCGGTCAGGATGGAGTTCGTGGTAAGTAGGGTGTCAAACACTAAGAGTGGAACATTAATCCTAAATTCAATCAGTATTTTAATTAGTCTATCTACTGGTTAAACCTATGCAATATAAGTTGTCTAATAAGATGGAGGTTTTCAGCCTAAAAGACCGGCACAGGTTTAAGGTGACAAAAGAGTGGTACGAATCAAATAATAGAAAACTGTATTAACCATGTAAAATCTAATTAAATGCTGGTTTGATTAATTAGTGTAATGGCTACTTATCTCGAGGCGGCATATCATTCTTAAGACTTAGGCTGTTCTACTTCCTAAGACCTAGACACAAACAATCCTGTCACGATTAACGTATCCGTATAAAGCATCCTTAAATTTAATTATAATTTATCATAGGGAATTAAAGCAGTGGTGATCCTGTTAATACCCTAGCCCATCGGGACTTTACCCACTTATTGCTTGATGTTGCTTTATACATTGGTAGTCCACCACCAAAACCAATTACCAATCAATTAAGAACAATACTAATTGAACAATTATCGGGTCACCTGCCGGTCCAACTAAGCTCATAATCAAAGAGTAATGGTAAGGATTTTCCATTTAGATAAAAGTTTAGTTTATGAAAATGTGTCCCCACCGAAGTTAAGGATTTTCCATTTTAAGCATTGTTTTGTTCGAATCACCTGCACATGACCAAGCTCCTCACAAAAATTTGGAAATGAAAACACTCAGATCACTCAGTCTAATCTAGGGTGCAACATTTAAGTGGTACGCTCAATTGCTCGGTCATGATTAGTTTCGTATCATAAGCTTGGCAAGGATACACATCTCCATCGCTAAAGCTAAGGAAGAACAAGTTAAAAGCTAAATTGGGTATTTATTAGAAGGCTCGGGTTAAATCATTCTTTTTAGGAGAATGATATAGGGTATGGAGCTTCTGACTTTCACCAAAGGTCGTCGTCAAACAAGGCAGCTAAGACATGCATACACACCCGAATCCATGGGATAGACACACACGCTCGAACACATCCTCATTCGAGTAGATCTTAAGGTTAGTTATCAGGAAAGGGAAGTAAAATGGTTGTTAAATAAAATTCACAAAACAAATAGATTAAGCCAACAAATAAGGTACGGTTGCTAGTAACTTTCCCCTGACCGTTCTATGACAAAGACTCGGACATATAGACATACTCTTCAATCATAGAAATGACAATGACAACCAAAGTTGCCGTTCCCATAACGGTCAACTTCTCTTACATCCCGCTCTTTACATACTTTTACATAAGTGGTGATATCGGCCACTTTTTACAAAACTTTACATTGTTGATTTTTTTTGTAACGTATAAATGAATAATCAATCCTTCTAATTGATTCCTTCGGTATAAATTTATTTTGAACCGACTATATTTCTTCCGTTTCTCTTTTTTTTTGCAATACATGATAAACCTCGGTTTGATTCCACCGTCTTTACTTTCATAACTTGTCCGGATAATCTTTCCTTGTAATATTTTTTCTTCGGACATAAATCATAATTGCGAAAGTAGCGAAACTTACAAGCTACATAACTTTCCCATTGCATTGTGAAATTTCCCGACCATTATAAAGATAGAAAATTTTCACTTTGACACAGGAAATACAAAACTTTACACGAAAGCGACTAGCAACAAAGAGAAATAGGCTTAATCTACATGGTAGGCTAAGGTGCAAAGGTGTAACAAAACATATTATATGGCGTACAAGAAGAAAAGAATGGCTCAACAGGTTGTTCTAGGGGATTTTACTCTAAAAATGAGAGTAATCAAGGGTTACACGGGAGTTAACTAACCAGTGAAGTTAGTTATTTTTACGACATGTAGGCTATTTGGTTTAATCCTAAAAAGTTATCAGTTGAACATGTTCTGCCATCTAAATCCATAGTACTAATCATGACGGTCTCGAGTGATATACCAAGCCAAGTTCTTAAGTCCACTACATCACCGGCACACTCATTATTTTATAGAATTTAGTAGACAGTTTGGAAACGAAATAGGCTTAATTCTCACAATATGTATCAAGGGTTATAGTGCGCTAGGTAATGTGACTAGTGATTTTTGCGAAAGTCATGCTAAAAAAAATTAAATTTTGACCGTTTTTAAGCATTTTGTATGTTATTTTGTAAAAAGAGGACAAGTACGTTCTAATTCTCCATCTCCCACTTAAATTATACAACGTCCTCGTTGTATATATAAAACAATAAAGTTATAAGGGAAAAATAGAATTAGAACAGAAAACTCTCTGATGTTTTGCTCATGATAATTCTCCATGATGAGTTCTTGAGCAAAAAGTGTGTTGACTAGGGCTTCAACATGCCCGGATAAGTTCAACACATGTCTTTTTCACCATATATCATATCATAGTTTTAGCAAGGTCCTGCGTAAGAGATTAGAAGACAAGTGCAAATTCTATCTAGCTACAATGGTACAAGAAAACAATTAAACACACAACTGTACAAGGGTCAATACGCCGTATCCCAAACCCTAGGATACGCCGTATTGCTCCTGTGGAAACAATTAAATTACTGGAAATTAAATAATTAAGTTTAAAAACTGATAACGTCCAGATATTCATACGTCGTATCCATAGGGGTTCGATATGCCGTATGCAATGTCTGGGAAGTCAGACTTGTGCAGAAAATTAAATTCAAACAATTAAATGCAAAAAACAATTAAAATGATCGGGTTGTCTCCCGGGAAGCACTTTTGTTTCAGCTGGTCTTTAAGTTCGACCTTTTTCTCTTCTTTCGATCATTCATCCTCTATGATTTGCTCGCAATTACATCCGAGAGCGAGTTTCTTCTTATTCCTTTGGCATGATACGTACTTCTTGCAAAATTTCATGCCAAGCACAACATTATTTGTCATCTCATCATCGTCAATGATTGTAAATCCTAGAATAATAGAAAATTTTCCAATGAAAATAGGTATATCGATCAAAGTTTCGCTTGACTCTTCCCTTCATCCTTGTTCCCAGATATGGAATAGTAAAAACTTTTAGTTATCGGGTTAATGGGTAAGGAAGGGAAGAGGTCAGCAATAACATACTTACACCCGATTACACAGAAAAATTATATCTTATAAGACCCGGTTTTAACAAAAAATGGCATAAAACCATCATCCCAATCCGTTTTAGTTTCTAGAGGTGTTTCTAAATCATTTAGTTCTAGGTATTCACCATAAGTTGGATCGAATGATTCATCACTTTCTCCGATAAAATTCATTTTTGAATCAAAACTTTTTATTACAAAGACCCTTTTGATTATGCTAGTGGCAGGCTTAATACCTTTAAAAACAAGTATTTCGTCTCCGACCCTTAAGGTGATCTTCCTTTCAAAGACATCGATCTTGGAACGGGCAGTTGATAAGAATGGTCGCTTGAGGATTAAAGGGACATCGTTGTCCTCGGGTATGTCCAAGATGACAAATTCTATAGGAAAAATAAATTTGCCTATCCTTACTAGCACATTTTCAGCAATTCCCCTTGGATGTTTAATGGTTTGGTCAGCCAGTTCGACGGTCAACCTAGTGTGAGATAAAATTCCTAGACCAAGGTTGGTGTAGGTAGAGAGTAGCATAACACTCACACTTGCTCCAAGGTCAACAAGAGCTTTATCAAAACAGATATCACGAATAAAACTGGGTAAAGTAAAGCTCCCTGGGCCTTTTTCTTTCTGAGGCAAGGAGTGAGCATCCAGAATCATCACATCATGTGCCTCTATCCAATCATCACAGCCGAAGTTTTGTAGTCATCTTGGAAAGGGGACTGTTTTAGAAAATAAGCTCCTGTGCTGTGTACCTGATACGGCGTATGGCTCATGCCTGATATGGCGTATCTCAGAAAAATCAGCTCTAGTAGTTGAGATCGATTTGACTTGGTCTTGAGGGTTTGCTTTTGTAGCACTCGGCAGGCTTCTGAACCCTCTTTCTTGCAAGACCTTGCTTATCTGTCCGATTTGTATTTCCAAGGTCTTAATAGAAGCTCCTTGGTTTCTTATTGTTGTATCGGTAGAAGCTCGAATCTCCTTGATTATGTTTGAATTTTCTTCATGCCTTTTAGCTGATTCTGCCATAAACTTGGTCAATGATTCTTCCAGGCTTGGTCACCGATCAGGATACGAAGAGCTTCCATTATTTCATTGGTAGAATCCTGGCCCTGCTGCTCTATACTGCCCTCCAGGTTGATAGGGTGCACCGAACTGTGTATAGTAGGCTTCTTCCAGGGTCTTCCCTTCTTCCTTTTGTGGGCAATCTTTTGTATAATGTGGTCTCTTGCATAGTTCGCATCTAAACTGAGCAGCGTACACTTTCTCATTTACTTTCTTTATTTCTCATCCGAGATTGTTGAGTTGGGCTTGAATAGAAGCAAGTCCATAAGAAGTTTCAGTACTTCTGGCCCTTGAAGATGTTCCATTTCGCCATTTTTGAGAATATTCAACCATCTTTTGAATGGCTACTTTAGCATCAGCAGCAGTTTTAGAAGGTATGGCGCCTTTTGAGTCTAGGATTTGTCGAGTTGGAACATCGAGCCCATTATAAAACAAGATAACTTCCTTCATGTTAGTCAAATAATGTTTAGAGCACTTCATCAGCAATTCTTTAAATCTTTACCATGCGCGAAAAAGGCTTTTATCGGGTTCCTGCTGGAAGCTGTTAATTTCCTCCATTTTCTGTGCGGTGCGTGCAGGTGGACAATATTTGTTTAGAAATTTAGTTTTGAGGACTTCCCAGGTTGTAATTGATCCTGATGGTTGGTTCCTTAGCCATCTACTTGCGGCTCTAGTCAGGGACACGGGGAAGGCTCGAAGCATGATTTGATCTTGAGTTACTATTGGGATGTGAAATAAGTCAACAATCTCTAGAACCTTTTCGATGTGCTCGTTTGCATCTTCGTGTTCCGAGCCACTGAAAGTATTGTCACAAAGTTCTTTGAGAAATTGCCCTTTTAATTCAAAAGGGGTGTCTTGGTTGATTGTGGGCCTAGTAATGCCCGACCCGTAATTTTCTCGTGTTTTGCTCATGTACTGTTCTTTTGTTTCTGCCACTGTTTCTCTTTCTCCTTCCTCTGATTGTTCTTCGATGTCAAAATTATGATCAAACTCCAGCGAATTTGATTCTACGAGACTTGGTGTATCGAAAAGCCTCCTCTTAGAGCAAAATTTTTGTTTCGGGTTTTCGAAAGGTGAGAGTAGCTCCTTGGTAGAACTCCGTGTCATGCACTACCTGAAACAAATGACAATAAATCAGTAGGATATGTCCTGATGAGAGAAATTAAGTATCGAAACAAATGGATTTTTACTACTGTTACTGTATCAGATGATAGATACGCCGTATGCAATTAATTTGCATACGCCGTATGGGTCTGTTGAATATCAGTACGCCGTATAGAGCTTATTGAATACACCGTATTGTTGTGAAACAGATACGCTATTTAGACAACAAAACTCAATACGCTGTCCTGATCAGAAGGTTTGATACGTCGTATCCAACTGGTGGATACGGCGTATCAGGTGATCAGTCATAACAGAATACTATCTAAAAACAATTAAATGCAAGGAAATTTAAAACAAACAATTTAAATGCAGATAAATACAAATTAGTTAATGGTTAAATGATTACACTAAACTAATTAGTTAAAGGTTAGAAATACTGATAAGAATAAGGTTTAATTAATTCACTCCCCGGCAGCGGCGCCAAAAACCTGATGTGCTTTCGTGTAGGGTCAATTATTTAATTATCAAGTTTTACATTTATATTTAGCCGACAAACCTAAAACAACACTTTAACGAGCAGTGTACCCGGTCAAGATGGAGTTCGTGATAAGTAGGGTGTCGAACACTAAGAGTGGAACATTAATCCTAAATTCTATCAGTATTTTAATTAGTCTATCTACTAGTTAAACCTATGCTATATACGTTGTCTAATAAGATGGGGGGGGTTTCAGCCTGAGAGACTGGCACAGGTTTATGGTGACAAATATCAATCCTAAGCACAATACACACTAAAGCAAATAACACAAGACAAAAGAGCGGTACGAACCAAATAATAGAAAACTGTATTAACCATGTTAAATCTAATTAAATGTTGGTTTGATTAATTAGTGCAATGGCTGCTTATCTCAAGGCGGCGTATCATTCTTAAGACTTAGGCGGTTTTACTTCCTAAGACCTAGACACGAATAATCCTGTCACGATTAACGTATTCGCATAAAGCATCCTTTTATTTAATTATAATTTATCATAGGGAATTAAAGCAGTGGTGATCCTGTTAATACCCTAGTCCATCGGAACGTTACCCACTTATTGCTTGATGTTGCTTTGTACACCGGTAGTCCACCACCAAAACCAATTACCAATCAATTAAGAACAATACTAATTGAACAAGTCCAACTAAGCTCATAATCAAAGAGTAATGGTAAGGTGTCATTTGTGATCCTATTGGTCCGGACATACAAAACACATCATCGAGAGCTATCCCGACATCTAGATTACTGGTTAAGTCTCACTAGACCGAGTTGAATGATAGGTCGCATGTACAAGCACATAAACAAGTATAAGGCGATAAACATAATCAAATAACAACGATAAATTAAGCAAGCCAGATTAAAATAAACCAAAAATTATAATCTTCATTAACATGGCTAATACCCGAGGGTATTAGCCCACAATCATTGTCATTATTACAAACGTGATCAAATAATTAAAAATCTAATGATTAAGAAAGTAAGAATTACACGATGTCTTCTATGGAATTAGGAATGGTGTTCGACCTTGGCTGCTCTTTATGGCTTAAGAAATTAGACTTCAGATGTATACTATACAGAGAATATGATATTGCACACTGAAAACTCATTTTTGAGTCTTCTATTTATAGTTGCTGAAAAACTCTTGATACGTCGTATCCAGATTGGTTGATACGGCGTATTGGGCTGGATTCCTTGGAGTGCGCGCTACGTTCGTGTTAAATCATTGATTTCTTTCCCAATTTACTTGATTTATTGTATCTTTGAATAGTTATCTTCAAGGATACGGCGTATGAAGATGGCATGGATACGCCGTATTGGGAATTAGTCAAACGCGTTTTCTTATGAACCTTGGCGCTGATACGCCGTATCTTCTTAGACGGATACGGCGTATTGATGAATTTTTAGAAATCTTTAAATGTCTTCATTTTAGCTCCAAATTGTGCGCCTTTTAGCATGTCTTTATAAAACACTCATGAATTACTGCATTTATAAACTTTAAAGCAATTAAGTACCAAATAATGCAATAATTATATAAAAGTAGGTAAAATATATGGGATAAATGATGTAATAAAGTGACGTTATTTGATGTTATCAATGACGAAGGTAACACCCGACAACACTGAGAAGCCCACCGCAACAGAAGCGGAAATGCCAGTAATGGAGGCTGAGATAAAGAATGGAGCTAAAAACGGGGCCGAAAACAAATCAATCAAAACACCAGAGAACGAAGAAACAGTGGAAGCACCCGGTTCTCAGCCTATCGCATATTATCTGAAGTATAAGATCAATGAGAAGCTGATCAAGGGACTAGTCAACAACAACAGATTCAATAACTCTCGATCAGGAACTCGAGTTGGAACGAAAAAGGGGAAGGAATATAAAGTATTACTCAGGGGACCTGTTTATGATGTGATTCTCAAGAAAAAGATAACAAAGAAGGAAGACATCAGAGGGAATTTCGAAATACCTTGCAGCGTAGGGGACCTTAAGCACGTCAACGCCCTGGTCTATCAAGGGTCCGATGAGAACATCATGCCTTACTCCACGTACATGAAACTTACCGATGAAAGGCCTGCTGAGACAGACATTAGACTCTCGCTAGCTAGCCACTCGTACATTTACCCCTTAGGGATTGCGGAGGACGTGTTAGTAGATGTAGCTGAATATGTATACCCCATTGACTTTGTGATTTTAGATATCAAGGAAAACGAAAAGAGTCCTTTTATATTAGGAACACCATTTCTAACAACAGCCAAGGCCTCAATTAAGTTTGATAAGGGCACCATAACCCTAAGGTTAGGAAAGAGTAAGGTAAGTTTCCATAAGATACCCGATTCCTCCTATGCTACCGACAAAGGAGTAAAAAACAACATAGAGCCCATCGCTCCCACTATGACTGTGAATAGGCTAGTCTTGGAATGGGAAGAAAAGATAAAGCTTCACTTGGAAAGGGAGATGAAGTTCAACCAATGGAGGAGCAAAAATTTCAAAGGCAAGCATCCCACTCTTATTACAACCAAGGAAGGAATGGACGATGAAGGAGAAGTCACGTAAAGACGTGTGACTTCGAGTCTAACTACAAGACTCGTTAATAAAGAAAAGCGCTTCTTGGGAGGCAACCCATTCTACTTTTCCCGCAAATTAGGAGTGTCATGTGTGTTTTAATTCTTTACCATTTGTTTTATTATGTTTGAACTATCTTGTAATCATGCTTTGTTTGTCTTTAACCTCGTCTTAATTTCAATCAAAGGTATTTTGCAAACAATAAGTGTAGGAGAATTTATCCGGCTTTTGAGCCAAATTCAAACATGTTAAATATATTGTTTAGATTAATTCGCGTCAGTTTCGAGTCATATGATTGAATTGTTAAATCTCATGTTCTATGCAGCCATTTGTACAGGAACTAACTTATAGAATCAAGTGCAAGAAATTTTTCATCAAAAACAAAATTTTCGTTTTCACATACTGTAACAGAGTCACAAAAACCCTAACTGCGTCAAACGCCCAGGTTCAGAAAACTTAAAGTTTTTAATTATTTTTGAAAATAAAACTTGCATAACATTTAATATATGTATTCTTCTGTTATAAACCTGCAAAACCTAATGAGTTTAACAATTCTCTCATCCTATCTTTACTGCTTTATCGAGTCGAACCCTAAATTCATATTGTATATTTGTCTATCGCATATTTTATGCTTGGTATAGTTGTCTTTGTCTTTGATTACAGGTTATATTTGATGAGAAGAAGCTTGGAAGTTCTTAGGAAGTTTTATTGGATGATTCTCGGAGGACGATTTAACCAGTTATCGCATGTTTCTTCTCTATTATTGAGCAAACCAGGGGAGTACTAGTTTCTTTTCCTTGTTTTCTTTTCCCTTTATTTGTTTTAACGGGTACTTCTATAGAACATTGGGGACAATGTTCAACTTAAGTGTAGGGGGAAAATAAGCCTTAGAAACTATTCTTTCATTTGCCATTTGCTTTGTCCTTAAAATGATGGGTAATATATCAAAACATAGCATAAGAGGTAATTTTTACCCAAATTTAATTTTTTTTATGACACATACCGACAAAAACCGAGTATTAATAGCGTCTCATGGATAGGAATTTATATGACTAGAACAATAACCCTCAGAATTCCACTCCAAAAATGTAAGTTTCGCCTTTAGATCTTTAGGAATTTAGGTACCCATCATTGGTAACCCAAGATGATTTTATCTTTACCCGGTTCGAGTTAAGGTTGATCTGCAGGCGTGCATGTCTATTCTGTCGTTACGTCCATGTATGCATTGCGTTGTTACCTTTTCTGGAATGTTTGGTGTAGTAAAATTCATATGAGTGTACCGGTAGTGTATTAAATTATAGAACTTGTTATTGTGATGCATCCTGCAACCGCATAGTAAGTATTAGGATTTGCTTGATAAGAGGCATTAGGATTAACCCATGTTCTAAACTTGTAATTGTTATTTGTGGTCATACCGATCATATAACTATCCCACACCCTTGCCATGCAATCACCCTTTAGTGCAGGTACCCCTAGTACAACCTCCGAGCTATCATTTTTCATGGTTATCGTAATTTTTTTGGTGGGATTCGATTTATTAATGAAGAGCATTGTCACCCTTAAACCAATCGTTACACCCAAATCGCCTTAGCCTACCTTGTATGTACTCACTTTTAGTATATTATTGTGTTTAACCCAAGTTAATTATTTGAGTACACGGTTTCTAAGTCCTTATCCTTGTAAATACAGTTTTGGGACGATTGGGATTCATGGTAGTATTTATTTCCATTATTTCGTGGAAGAATGGGGAAGAAAAGTTAAGTCAATACCCCCATACGTTTGTTAGATGATCTCCATGTTATTTTGATCCATCTCAAATCGGGTCATTAGTTAGATTGTAAATATCGAGCATGTAAAAGCTCAAGTGTAGGGGTATGTGTTATAAACCCCATGTGATGTATTATGTTGTATTTTAAAAAAATGAGAAAAGAAAAAGAAAGAGACTGATGTAGAGTTTGTATATCTTCTTCCGAGTCTTGGCTTAGCAACCAACCCAACTTGTATTCATGAAAATAATTAGCTAACCCTTCTACTCCAAATTCACCCAAATGTATCCCATCCGTTTCCATTTTCCTTACATGTTATCTTTCACCTACACCTCACAACCCTTTAAAAGACCTATTAGATAGTAATGAATAATGCTTGCACCTAGCGGTGGAGGTTTGATCATTTACCAAGCCTATGGTAATTTATATGCTATGACAGGTAATGAGTGTTGATTTTCCGTTTCCCCCTTTATGTTATAATTTATTATACACTCGAGTGAAAGAGAGAATCCCAAACACTTATGTGAGGTGCTAGTATATACTTTTCGTGCTTTTAATTACGAGGTCTAGAAGGTTGTGTTGTAAAATACTTTTAAAGAGTAGGTTAAAATGACCCTCATATTGCTATTGTCTAGGTAGAAAAGCCCATTTCTTGAGGACAAGCAAATCCCAAGTGTAGGGGTATTTGATGAGGTGTCATTTTATACACTTTTTCGGGGTCGTCTAACCCTCTAAATCGTGTGTTTATGCCCAAAATAGGTACTTAATCGTTCCTTTTCACGTATTTTGCATTTGGAAGGCATTTGGAGAAAATACACATGACTTGGGCTCATTTGGAGAAGAAACGGACAAGACTACGGACCTACACGAACATTGCTCAAGAATTTCTCTACAGTGGCTGGAGACGGCGTCACAAATATAACGTGACGCCGTCACAACGATAATCAAGACGGTGTCACAAGATTCCACGACGGCGTCAGAGCATACGACCCAGCCCATTATCTAGAATATTCTCTTTCATGATGGCGTCACGATTAAAATGCGACGCTGTCACAGCGATTTTCCTATATATACAAACCTGAATTTAGGGTTTTGAGTGTATAACTTTAGAATAAAAAGAGGGTACGAACCCTAGTTTGTTTAGCAGCTGTTAGGGATGAATTTAGGGCCTAGAAACCCTATTGTACTTCCTCCAACTCATGTTTTAATCAAGTAAGGTTTATTTAATCATTCTATATGTCTATGTGTTGTTTGATTCATCTATGTTCTTGCTTTATTAACATGCTAGGCTAAGCCTCCTATTGTGTTTATTTATGATTGTATAAAACCTAGAATGTAGATCTTAGTGGTGTTGCTTCTTGTGATGGATGTGCATGTTAGGCCTTAGAAAACTAGCTTTTGTCTGTATCGCTGTTGATATGTCTAGGGAAACATGATTGTGTAGAAAGGATACAATCGGGTAACAGTCTTCATACTACCTTGCCCCCTAATATGGTTGATCCACTTTCAATATATTTCACATGCACTTAGTGTACCCTTAGGGGCCTTATAATAGTCTTCATACTACCTTGCTTGCGCGTTGCTCTAACGGAATGCTAAGTAGACGGCGGGTTCGTGTAATTCGTTCATGACTTAGGAAATAATTACACAGATCATCACAAGTGTGACAAGGCAACAACACTAGGAGAAGCAATCTATGGAGTAATACATGATTAAATAAACACAGTCTTTTATCTTATTGTTATCACCAGTAGCGTAGATTTATATTTAGTTTAATAGCTAAAACCAACCAACCTCTCCAATTTATGATTTACTTGCTTTCCATAAAACATAAAAATACAAAAATAATCTTCCCTCAACCCTTAGAATTCTGTTAGACCGTGATCAAGCCTTCCTAACCTATTCCTCGAGTGAACGATAACAACCCCTCGAGTCTTGCCTATACTACTACTACAACGATTAGGTGCTCTGCCTAGGGAGTTGTAAAACTTCTTGTTGAAGTCTAACGATGACCACATCAGTAAGGATAAGAGTATTGAAATTAGCATCATCGTACGGGTCCACGCCATAACTCTTTTTCCGTTGCTCGTTCAAGCTAGAATTTTTAGCTCCAGTTCCTCGAATATACCCTTTATTCACCTTGGAAATTTTAGATGCCATAAAGTTCGCAGTTTTATTCTGTACCTCCTCCACTTTACTTTCACTATCCTTCTCAAAAACCATCTAAAATCAACCAATAACGTGCGAATAAAATCCTTTACCGAGCTCTCTAATAAAAGATGTTGCTTAATGCTTCAAAGGAATTCAATGTAGTTAGAAAAGTAGTGTCATTAGACGTATTCGTTACCTTTGTTTTCTTTGGTGTCGTGCCCATCTTCTTTGGTCTGTAAACCCATAACTCCGTGCACATAACTAAAGTATAAGAATATAACATCAATAGGGTACCAACTTTAGTTGCGATAGCACTCGAATCATCCTCAGTGAACACAGTAATAGGAACATCATGGATTTTCATTCTCGGTTATTCCACACTTATATATACATAACAAAAAGACACACATATAAATTAACGCTACTATACACTATCATCGTTATTTATAGGTGATCGTTTAGTTGAAATTTATAGGTGATCGTTTAGTTGAAATTAACGCTACAAAACTAAGAAACCATTTACACGTAAGCGATATGTCATTGCATTTCATTATCATGTTGTAAAAGTATCAAATAGTTATAAATTTGAGTATGAATTTTGTATCTATAAATATAATGTCCAATTATGTCTAATTTGCATGTTTTACATATATGATATAGAGAGGTATCTTGCCGTTCGTTGTTGACATAATTGTCACCTTGAACTAGGATTTGAATTTGATCACATATATTACGTAGTTGAATTCGCTAACCACTTAGAGCATTATATATCTAATGAACTTCAACAACGTGGTTAAAACTAACATGGGAAGTGATAGTGATGAACAAAAGCATTTTGTTCTAGTACATGGTGCTTGTCATGGAGCTTGGTGTTGGTTCAAGCTCATACCACTTCTCGAGGCTATGGGCCATCGCGTTTCCGCCTTTGATCTCTTGGCCTCTGGCACCAATACAAAAGTAATCCAACAAGTCTATACACTTTCTGACTACACTATGCCTTTGCTAGAATTCATGGCCACCCTTTTGCCGGAGGAGAAGGTCGTGTTAGTGGGCCATAGCTTCGGTGGAATGAGCATATCTCTTGCTATGGAAAAATTCCCGGAGAAGATATCTCTTGCCATCTTTCTCTCGGCCTACATGCCAGATTATGTACATAAGCCATCCTTTGTTTTGAATAAGGTAATTTATACATGTTCCTATCTAAAGCTAATATGTCTTTTCGTGCGTTGTCCGACGTAATTCAATGACTTACTTATACATTATCTTCTAAGTTCAATTCTAATCTTTTTAGTTATTTGTTCATCCAATTTGAAGTCTGCGCAAAGCAGATCGGCAGATTTTTTTTTGGACGTGACACAGTTTTCTCCTATGTAGCCGAAACGAATCAAGAAACTTCCCATTTGTTTGGCCCAAAGTTCCTAGCATCTAATCTTTACCAGCTTTGCTCCAAAGAGGTATATACCATTGTTTTTTCCTTTCTTTATAATTGACTGATTGATGTGTTAATGATAATATATGTATTTGATAAAGTAGGATCTTGAATTAGCAAAAATATTGGTTAGGCCAAGTTCGTCATTTCTTAATGATCTAGACAAGGAACAACCATTTTCTGAGAAAAGGTATGGGTCTGTGACACGAGTTTGTGCCATTGCCGTGGAAGACAAAGTGATACCCAAAGAATTTCAATGGTGGATGATTAGTAATAGCCCAGTTACGGAGGTGAAAGAGCTGAAAGAGGTAGACCACATGTTAATGTTGTCCGATCCAAACCAAGTGTGCACGTATCTTGTTGATGTAGCCCTCCGATACGCTTAATCAATATTCAAGCTATTATGATGTTTAATTCACGATTTAGTGATATGTAAAAACTACTATTAAGTATTAATAAAACAATAATAAAGTTTTTAACTAAGCTGTTTGGAAACTGTATGATATAAGTAAATAAGTAATTACACCTTAGGTGACTTATAACTCGTTTTATCCTAAGCTACTTCTATGACATTAACTTGAGCAAACTTTCAATTCTTTTAGGTTGAAATTTTTCTTAGATGACAACGTGGCATCAGTGTTCTATAGGCTTTCAAGTTGAATTGATATGTCGCAAATTTCCTTATATCAAAATACGAGTAATATAAACATATTAAGCGAATGACCAGATCCAATTGAATCATATTAAGCGAATGATCTCTCCAAAATTTCCATAAGAGAAACCCCTCATATGATCGAACCATGATAAAAGTTGTAGAGGACACGTCATAAGGAAAACAAAGAGAGTAAAATACATTTTTTCGTACTTAAGTTTATTTATGAAAAAAATGTGGATTTTAAAAAATAACACAATTTTTTTCTTTGTTTGTGAATTTTCTTGTCCCCTGATTATCAACCGAGATAAACGTGTAAGGTGACTATATGTTTTTCACTACCACTTGGATGCGTTGATTGGGATTTATTGGCGGAATTTCATGGCATTTGATTTTTAAATTCCTCTAAATATGGTTGGTGTGTCCCAAATGAAGTTTTATAAAATTTTCAATATTGGAAAAGTAGATAACTCAAATGCCTCTAAAAAGCGATGAATTTAAATTTACTTGAAAATATTGATACGCCCATGGTTAGGAAATTATTATAGTTTATTATGTTAGTTTATTATGTTGGTCTATTGTTTAGGAAAATATCTCGTATTTTATTGGTCATTGTTTAGGAAAGGATCTTGTGTTATTATAGGAGTTATCTTGTGAGTTAACTTGTGAAACAAGTTATTGTGTTTCATTCGGTATAAATACCGAATAGTTTTCATCAATGTAAGCCAACGGTAATTGGCGGCGGTCCCGGCGGTCCCATATATATAAGGGGGCCGCCAGTAGACTCCGCTCCCTTTTTTTTCTTTTTGTGGAGAAGGTTGTATCTGGTATAGAAGCTTTCATTTTGGACGAAAAATTTGAATTTCAAATTTTAAGTTTTTAATAAAACTTTTCTTTTAATTAGAAAATATTTTGTATAATTAATTTGTGAAAATCTTTTGTAAAAATGTAATGGATGAAAGAAAAATATTTTCTTGATCAATAACTATCTGATTTTTTGCGTCCGAGTATGTGAACTATTTCCTTCGTCTTCGTCGTTAAAATATGATAAATATTGTTCGTTCAATTCGTATAAACACCATCGTTAAATGGATCCATGTAAGCAGATATTGTATTAAATATTGAAGAGATATTTGAAATGTAAGTGAAAGTTTAGTTATTTAGTGATTTGAGTAGATTATATGAAAACTGTTAGATAAAAGTGAGTATTTATAAGTAAAAAATGATTTTTTTTTTTGAAAAATAGCTGTTAATATATGCTCCTTCATATTAAAAATGTGAAAAAGAAAAAAAATGAAAAACGAAGATGAATTGCCCGACGAGGGTAGCAATGGCGTGTTTGCCGGTACCCCATGGCCTCGCCATTGGTACCCATTTTTGCTAATAACGTGCGAATACCATCCTTTACCGAGCTCTCTTATAAAAGTAGGTTTTTCTTTATTTTAATATATGAAATTAACCCTTAATTTAATTCACTTGACCAAAGGTTATAAATAGCGTGAGGCATAGTGTGACGGCATGGCCAAGCCGCACGCCTTAAGAGCCATGACGAGTCATGTCGTTTTTTAAGGCGTGACTTAAAGCGACACAAAATATGAAAATATTTAGAAATTTATATATTTATATCATATTTTCAAATATATTTTCAAATTTATATATTTATATCACGCCTTATCACGCTTTCCACTTCTCATATCACGTCACGCTTTAAGCCTACGCCTTGGTTTATTACGTAGCGTGGAGGTCACACCTCGCGCCTTTGCGAGGCCTTAACGCCGTCATGACATGCCTTTTAAAACCATAAGCTGAAACCGAAGTTGAAGTTAAAAGAAGAATCGAACCCGCAACCTCTCGCTGTTTTGTGGTAATTTTTACCACTAGACCAAAATGTCCTTTGTGTTCCTTTTTAAAAAGGATGTTTGTTTAAG
>BQNB010107411.1:0-23178 GCA_026074375.1 Tanacetum coccineum | reverse complement strand
TCCCATACAAATAATGTCTCCAAATCTTAAGCGCAAACACAACCGCTCCCAGCTCTAAATCATGGGTGGTATAATTCTTTTTATGAATTTTCAACTGCCTAGACGCATAGGCTATCACTTTACCTCTTTACATTAACACACAACCTAGTCCTAACCTGGACGTATCACAATATACTACAAAATCTTACGGTCAATCGGGGAGAGCTAGAATAGGTGCATTACACAACTTATCCTTCAAAGTTTGAAACGCATTCTCCTGCTCCTCACCTCATTTAAAGGTTCTACTTTTCTATGTCAAGACAGTAAGCGGCTTAGCTATCTTAGAAAAGTCCTTAATGAATCTACGGTAATACCCTTCCAATCCTAAGAAAAAATGAAGCTCAGACGGAGTTCTGGGGGCTTTCCAATTCTTAACAGCTTCAATCTTACTAGGGTCTACATGAATACCACCTCCGTTAACACATGTCCAAGAAACTGTACTTCTTGCAACCAGAATTCACACTTAGAAAACATAGCATACAGTTTCTCTTTCCTAAGCAATTCTAAGACTAACCCTTGGTGCACTTCATGCTCTTCCCAGGTCTTAGAGTAAATCAAGATATCATCAATGAACACTATCATAAACTTGTCTAGATACGACCTACATACTCGGTTTATCAGATCCATAAATACCGCCGGTGCGTTAGTCAAACCAAAGGGCATTATAGTGAACTCGAAATGTCCATAACGAGTTCTGAACGCAGTCTTTAGAATGTCATCCTCATGCACTCTCAGCTGATGGTATCCGGATCTAAGGTCTATCTTAGAGAAGTACTGTGATCCTTAAAGTTGGTCAAACAGGTCATCAATCCTAGGGAGTAGATAATGATTCTTAATGGTCAGCTTATTCAATGCTTTATAATCAATACACATCCTAAAGGATCCATCCTTTTTCTTAACAAACAATACCGATGCTCCCTAAGGCGATAAGCTTGGTCAAATGAAACCTTTGTCATGGAGTTCCTTGAGTTGACCTGACAACTCCTCCAATTTAGAAGGTTCCAAACGATAGGGAGACTTTGCAATCAGCATCGCTCCAAGGACTAACTCAATTCGAAACTTGATTTCCCGAACAGGCGGCAATCCAGATAGATCATCCGGGAATACCTCGGGAAAATATTTCACTACTATGATCTCTTTTTACTTATGTCCCTTAGTCCTAGCACACATCAACTGTCTCACCTTCTCTTCTGTTTC
Source organism: Tanacetum coccineum (assembly GCA_026074375.1). Lineage (NCBI taxonomy): Eukaryota > Viridiplantae > Streptophyta > Magnoliopsida > Asterales > Asteraceae > Tanacetum > Tanacetum coccineum. The sequence goes on along the minus strand of BQNB010107411.1, from coordinate 21,942 downwards.
TCTCCTAATACTATAAGAACCATGCCATCTAGTAGTGGTATCATTACTACTTTCTCACGACAAATTATCTCAGCCTTATGGTCAGACAACCAATCCTTTCACATCAAAACTCCCGCTTCCAAAGGGTATCAAGTTAATGTCAAACACATGACCTTCTATTTCTAGTTTGCAACCCTTAATGACCTTATCAATCTCTACTAGCTGCTCGCTAGCTATCTTAATCTCATAACTAAAACCTAATTCACTGGGCTTTATGCCTAACCGAGGTATGAAAGTAGTGGAAACGAAACTATAGTCGGCACTAGAGTCAAATAAGGTAGTAGCATAATGATCATTTAGAGTAAACGTACCTGTCACGATGTTCGGGTCCTGGCGAGCCTCCTCTGCTCCCAACATGAATGCCCTACCTATTAAGTGATTCCCTTGGTTTCCACGACCCTGACCCCCATTAATAACCACGACTTATTTATAAGGGTTTCCCCCTGACCTTTGAGCCTGATTCAACCTAGGACATGCTGCCTTGACATGATCGATACTACCACTAGTATGTGTTTAATTACACAAACCTTTGACCATTAAAAACGGACTTAAACGACTAAAAACGTACCAAAAATACATTGTATTTGTATGTTTTGCATCTATATTGTGCAGGTAACGGATATCTAAGAAAAGGACAAAAACAAAGCCAAAACAACAAAACCTAGCACGAGAACAGAAAGAGGGTAAAAAAGCAAAAAAGTCAAAATCAAAGCCAAAAGCCAAAGTCAAAGTCAACCCCGTCAAAGTCAAAGTCAAAGGCGGAGCCGATATCGAAGAAATGTTAAATGGGTTAACCCGTACCCATTTAATGGGTCGGGTCAGCCCATTTAAACATATTGAATACTTTATAAGACTTAAGCATGTATAAAAGGCCCAACCCTCTTTTATACATACTCGGCCCAAATCCAAAAGCCCAAACCCCCTTATAACACCTGTTAATCCATTCCCTTTTAACCTTAACTCTGTTAGTCCTTAAAAGGACTAACGGTGCAAACATCAATAAAACCTCAAAGACCAAAGATGCAAAGTACAAGGAAGATGGATGCAATACAACCATATAAACTCAGGGACTAAACTTGCCCATCCACCAAACACTTACCCTGCACCAAATCAAACTACTGTACATCTTCCTCACTACCCGCCAAAATGTTCCAGGTACTATCCCTTTTCTTCTCCACTTTGTCGGCCAACACCTATACACACCTCACACCTTATCCCACCACACAAACCAACAAATGACACCTTGGCAATCCCTTACAAAATCATTCGGCAAGGAATGAAGACAAAAATTTGATGGCTTGGGCACTACTCATAATCAATGGCTGAGATGAAGACTTTGAGCTACTCACACAACAAGCACACCCTCAGTCTCTCTCACGAAGAAAGCCCACATCCTAGAACCTTTATTAGCTTGTTATAAATAGGACTCATGGTAAGCCTTTGGCCAGTGAGTTTTTTTTTGCCTAGTTAATCTTTTTTACAATTTTCAGCTTATTTTTAGTGTAAACTTTCAAAATTGTAATGTTTTGTTTTTAAATTAATGAAAAGCAAGTTTTAGTAAAACGTCCCTTTTTAAGAATTTGTGTTTATTGTTGTCAAAAAGGGTTTCATAAGCTACATTAAGCTCTTATATAACTATCATACAATCTGTTTTAACTTAAATATTTAGTACTTAAGAAAATTTTACAAAAAAAAACCAAAAAAATCCACTCCCTAAATTACCACAGCTTAATGGATGATAAGCCAAACTTGGATGGGCTTATGGACACTACTAGCTTATCTGTGATAAGCTAAAGCTTGTAGATAAGCTCTTTTGAGCATTGTTTGCCCTGTTTAAGCAAGGGTTTTGTAAGTTCCATTTTTTCCATTTTAAGCTTATTTACTGTTTGCTTATTTAAAACTATTTATTGTTTGCTTATATCTGCTTATTTATGCTTATATATGATATTTGTTGCTTATTATGTTTGTTTTGTAGTTTAGAGATCATTAGTTTAAGTTTTTCTTAAAAACTGTCTAAAATAGCTTAAAATGTTGCTTATTATGTTCTAGCTTATTTAAGTGCTTAACTGTTGTTGAAACTTTCTTATTACTGTCTGTTTTACTTGTTTAGTATCTGGTCTTAAGGGTTTGTTCATAAAAAATTCAAGTTATCAAGTTGAAATTGGTAAAAAAGTGTTTAAAGGGGTGTTTGGTTTAACTGTTTTTACTTGTCAAAATGAGTTGTGTCTCTTGGGTCATCTTAGTTTACATTGAATTCACCATAAAATCCAGTATTTAGAAGTTTTTAAGAGTTAAATTTCAAAATCCTAGTATAAATAAGTAGTTGTTTGAATCTGTTAGAATTTTGTTGGAAAAATGAGTTCATATGATTTGGTTTTTGCTTATTGAGATTTTGTGATGTTTTTGTGTTTATGCATGTGTTAAAACAAGTGTGGAATCAAGTTTAATATGCTTGCATTGTTAGTTTTGTGTTTTGTCAAATTCTGTCAAAAATTTTGCTAAGTGTTTTTTTAAAAAGAAATAGCCTTTTCAATTGCTTATTCTAGCTTAACCTGAGTTTCAAAATGCTTTTTGAAAGATGATATAAGTTCTTTGAGGTCTAATCTAAATCTTTTTTGAGGTCTTAAGTTCATAAGGTTCTGTTTGTTTGCTTATTTTTAAGCTCAAAAGTAGTGTTTTGTAAAGATTGCAAAAAAAAATTCTAAGTGTCAAATCTGTGTGAACTAGCTTTTTCATTAAGCTTTTTAAGGGCTTATTTGATTTTCAAACTCCTTTTTGAAAGTGGTTTTAGATAGATTTTTGGCCAAGCTTTTTAGTGTTATAAGTTGCCAAGCCATAAGGATCCTTTTTTCTAGCTTAAAAATAAGCTAGAAAAGTGTCCCTAGGGCTGTTTGGTTAGCAGGATTAGCCAATAGCTTATTTGCTTATTTAAGCCTCTCAGCTTATTACATTTGCTTAATGTAGGTTTAGTATTGCTTATTAGGTTAGTTTAAGTCCATTTTAGCTTATTTCCTTTGGTTTAGAGCTTATTTGAGCTTATTTACAACTTAGCTTAAAAATCTTACGTTTTATAGCTTTTTAGTGAATCTGTCATTCTAGCTTATTTTAATTGCTTATTTTTGTTCAAAAATGCTTAATAGGTGTAGTTAAGTATCTGTTTTAGCTTATTTCATTTGTTTCTTTGCTTATTTGTGCTTAAAATAGCTTAACAGTGTAGCAAAAAGTCACTTAGTGTAAAATAGCTTATTCTGTCAACTTTAAGTGCTTATTCTGTGCTTATTTTTGGGTTCTAAAAAATGTTTTTGTAAAAGTTGCATATTTGTTGCTTATCTAAAAAGTTATAAAAAAATGGGAAATAAAAAACATTTGAGAGTTGAGGGAAGTCCCAGGTGAGCAGGGCTCGAACCCGGGACCTCAACCCCTACTCTCCAAACGCTTTAACACAACACCACACAACCAACTCTGCCCTTGGGTCTTTTCTGTTAGAAGTTGCACACTTATTTCTTTTATTACCTTTTTAGTCATTAAGCCTATAAGCCGTTTTAGCTTTTTAACAGCTTATTTTGATAAGCTGTTTTATCCCTTTTATTTTTCTTAGATCTAGCACTATTCAAGCTACTTTTTGTAATTTTCTTAGATTTTTTATAAATCGTTTAGTATTTTTTATATTTAAATTTTATTAAAATCGTTTTTAATTCATAATAAATTATAAAAAAGTCAAAAAAAATATAATTCTTTTTTAGAAAATTTTCTTTTATCAGATAGAACTTAGGAAAATTAGATTTGCTTTCGTAGGGTTAAAATTGCAAAATTTGATTTTTTAAAGAACGGGATTGAATCCCGTTCACGTTTTTCGTGTTTTTAAGCTTATATCACTTCCGTTTTTGGTCTAGTTTTCTTTGTTCTAGCATTTTAGTCAATTAAGACTTATAAAAGTCAAAAAGATCATTTTAGAACTTAATTTTGATAAATTAGGTTTTAAGTCGCGTTTTTAGGATTCCCGTTATCGTTTTAAGGTTTTAGCTCTTATAGCTTTCGTTTATTAGTTTGCCTTACTTATTTTTCCCGTAGATTTAGAAAACCAATCATAATCTTTGTTCCATTCAAGCAACAATTATCAAACCGTCTTTCCGACTTTCCATTGCATTCCTCGTTGGGGATAACGACCCGGGAATCATACTTCTGGATTTTCTACATTGAGATTTTTGATTCTTATTATATATTTATATAATTATTATATTTAATATATATAAAGGGTTGAATTTGTCAGTGTCAAATTTTGGCGCCGTTGTCGGGGAGGAGTGTAAGCGATTGTCGTTGCGTTTGAAGATTTGTGCTTTGAAGATCCTTCCGTGGGAAGTTATTTTGCTTATTTTCATATAAAAAAATACAAAAAGAATTTTCTTTTATTAGTATATATATAAAAAAAAAAAAAATCAAAAAAATTAAAAACTTGTCCTAAAAAGAAAAAATATATATCATCAATATAATGTTCTCAATTTGAACATTATCATAATAAGTTCCCGAACAAAAGTTCAAAAACTTACCTTTTGTGTCACTATGTGAGGTACGGTTTCAACGCTTTGAAAGTTAAACAAACTCTAAGAGGGGTATAAGGAGGGTCTTCTCAGACGAACTAACACCCTAACGGAGAAAGTTTTTCAATAGCATCTGCGCTTTCCTACTCCTCAGCTTGTTGATTATTAGGTTTAAGTTTATCTCTATTCTCACTGGCCGTTTATAAAATAAATTGTGAATTCATGTTAAAAACCCAAAAAAAATAATAATAAATTTAGTAATAAAATATTTTTCTTTTATATTTTAAGTGCCATGCGAACAATCGTTTCTCAATCCCGTAATTCTATACGTCCAACCACTCAGTCCCACCGACTTTTGTTGAACCATTTAATCTTGTGGAACCAATTGAAAATCAAGCTCCTCCCCCGTAGATACGATACCGAAATCTACTATGAGGCGCAATTGCTCGAAGTCAAGTACCCACCGAGGTTACGAGGATGCCATCGTTGATCCCAATCACCACGGACACTTGAGCTTAGCATATGGTTTGGCTTCCTCTTGTTTCAAGAATAAACAATTTTTTGGACAAGACATAAGAAACCCCATGCTCACAATCGTTTATTTCAACAAGATAACGTCTACATGAAGTTACCGATACGGTCCCAGTACTTCTGTTAAGCTTTATGCTTTTTCCATTTCCCTCGAGGGGGCCACCCGAATTTGGCTTGAAAAAGAACCCCCTCGATCGATTCTCACATGGGATGATCTTGTTTCGATATTCATAAACAAATTTTTCCCTCCCTCAAAGACAACAAACCTTCGAAATGAAATCACGAGATTTCAACAACGATTTGGGATGAAACATTTACGAGGCAAGGACGATTCAACATCTTCCCTACTTTGGGCATGTCCACATCATGGATTTTCATAATTACATCAACTAGATACATTCTATAAAGCGTTGAACTCTAATGATCAAGATTCGTTGAATTCCGCCGCGGGTGGTAATTTTTTGGATAAGATGCCTCGAGATTGCCTAACAATCATCGAGAGCAAATCCAAAGTTTGTAATTCACATAACAAACCGGTTGTTGCCAAAGTGAGTACGAGCAATTCTACCCCCGGTATTTCTCCCGATGCTACTAAACTTAAAGATATGGTGAAAGCCTTACTTCTCAAAAAGAAAAACCAATCCCAAGCTCCTGCTCCCATGAAAGCGGTCAAGGAAAGTTGTGAACTTACGGTGGTGCTCATTCTTACTGAAATTGTCCCGCCACCATTGGCAACGTTTATCATGACAATATTCAAGAATATGCTTCTCAAGCCGCCGCGGCTAATTTCAATCAAGGAAATACCATTATACGACCCCCGATTGCAAATCAAGATTCATACCTCCCATTTCCCCTCCTACCCGTTCAAACAAAACCATGGAATAAAACAAAACCGTTTACAAACCAAAAACCAGGAGAAAATATTTTACAACCAAGATAAATTACACCGACCCCAGGTTAACAATCCCCCCGCTTACCAAGCCCCGCTCCTCAAAACACAAGGTGTGTCGAAGACAGATTTCAAACACTTCACAGCTAATATGTGGTTATGAAAATATGCAAAACTCAAATGACCAATTTAAACGGACATGCTTTCCAAATTCGTGAATTCCAATACCGCTTCATCCTCGGGTTCAGGGACACTTTCTAGTAATACCATTACTAACCCGAAGGACCCTTTGAAGGGTATTACCACCCGAAAGCGGTGTTGCTTATCAAGACCCACGATTCCTAATACTTCTTCTTCTCCTCCTAAAGTAGTGGAACATGAAACCGAGGTTACAAAGGACACGGTGCCTCCCACTAATAACGGAAGTACCAAAGACGTCCAACCTCTAGTTGTCCAAGTTCAACCTCAAGTACCACATTCTGAGCCCCGTTGATGCCCCGTTAGTGCTACCGAAATCCCTAACTCCGACCATCAAACCATAACCGTATAGACTTAATGACCAAAAGATCCGCAAAAAAGCTAACAATCAAATTGAGAAATTTTTCCAAATCTTTCAAGATTTGCATTTCGACATTAGCTTCGCGGATGCTTTAATTCTCATGCCATTATCCGTGTGGAAAAAACTTTCTCTTCCAGAGCTCACTCCTACATGTAATGAACTCTTCAGAGACTTGTGGCCTTCGATCTCTCCAACAATCAGTATCACCGAAGATGTCGACAAAAAGTAGGAAAGTTCTAGTTCCCGGCTGACTTTGTAGTCGTAGACTTTGATGCCGATCCCCGAGTCCCCCTAATTATCGAAGATCCTTCTTAAAGACCGGACGTGCCTTGATTGATGTTTACGAAGGAGAATTAACTCTTCGTGTTGGAAAAGAAGCCGTTACATTCAATCTTGATCAAACTTCGAGATACTCCGCTAATTATGATGATAATCGGTATCCGAATCGAAACCCCCGTCATTGAAATGGCATGTGAGGAGTATTCTCAAGAATACTCAGTTCCTCTACTGTGATCAGCGAGTGGCAATCCCCAACTCCTAAATTAAGATCCCGATCATTTCTACCTCTTCTCCGACCCTCACTCCCTTCGGGGATAGTGATTTTCTTCTCGAGGAAGTCGACGCTTTCCTCGCTCTTGAAGATGATCCAACTTCACCGGAAGTTGATCACTCTTATTATGACTCGGAGGGGGACATTCTTCTTCTTGAAGCATTTCTTAATGATGATCCATCATTACCCCCACCCCACTCAAGGAAATTATTTGCCTGAAATTCGAAAAAGAACTTAAAATTTTGAGCTAAAAATTGATAAATCTTCAATTGATGAAACCTCCCGAGTTCAACCAAGGACTTACCAACCTCCTCAACTTGATACGCATTTTTTTTGAGGGTGGAACACAATTGCCCGTCATAATTGCTGAAAACTTGAGGTCAAGGAAAAAAGAGCGCTCTTATAAAGGTATTTTGAAGTCACACAAGCGAGCCCATCGCTTGGAAACTCCTCCGACATTAAGGGTAATTAAACCCGGAATTTGAAACCACAAGATTCTATATGAAGAGGATACAAACCGGCAACCGAACATCAAAGACATTTGATATCCAAAAAACCACGATGTCATCAAAAAGATGTTGAAAAACTTCTTGAACGCCGATTAATTTACCCGATCGTCGGAAAGTCCCTCAGGATGAGCCTCGTACATTGCGTTTACCGAAAAAGATGGCTTAGATAACCGTGTTGAAAATGATGAAACGAGTTAATTCCACTTAATAGAGACTTATAATACTAATCATACCTTATAAGCTTAAGCCTCTAATAACAAGTATTTCTTCGCGGATCATCAAAAACGAACCAAACCTCCACGAAGAACACCAACCTTTATAAGCTTATAAATCGAATTTGGAGCTTGTATATCACTTGCAATGGCAACACATGAACCTCCTCAACATGTAGAACCAAGAGAGAACAAGTTTAACAACCAATTAAGCCAAAATCAAAAGTGAGCCGTGGGTTTTTTTTTCAAAAAATAAGCCACGAATTTGAGCTTATTTAACCACACAAATCAAACACAAATCCACCCTTTGCTCTGATACCAATTGTAGGATCCCGATAATCACTTCCACTTCATATAACGAATCACGAATCGATCAAGAAAAGAGATGGGATGATTTCTAGAGAGAGAAAGAAGAGAGAGAGAGAGAGTTGAGAGAGAAAGGAGAAAAAGAAATATTATTAATGAAATCAACTTCTACTTTTCCTAGGTGGAAAAGTTACTTATATACCCCGACACATTAAGTGACGTTCGGGATATTTGACTAGGACCCAGGCTCGGGTTTTGCTTGGGATTAAACCCGAAACATATACAATATTAGATTAACTATCGAGCCTGATTCCCGATACTTTCCTATTACAATGTTAACTAATTGATTGACCGAGACTAACATTCATAATGGACGAACTTCATGTTCGACTCAATATTTTGAGGCTAACAACAGTTCATGATAGTTTTGGGCAATAAGAGGTATAGCGCTACTTAGGCAACACGTAAATAGGGAAAAATTCTCATGAAAGTACTTGTGTCCGATTTTAAAAACAAGCAATGTTTCTCACCCCAAAGTTATAAAACATTTATAAAACCTTATGCGAGTTATGGATCAAAAGGAATCAATCAAGCGAAAACAAATCTTACGGTACTGGAGACAACCTAGTATATAGTGGTCGTTTTAGAACAATGTACAATGAATAACGCTTAACGCAAGAGCTGATCATCCGAGCATGAGTAGACATGGCGTATCCTTTTCAAAACATACTCTCAAAAGTTATAAGTTTTGACAAGTCTCGACACTTTAAAACATCTTCAAAAATATTTTGTCTTTTAGTGTAATTTATCTTTTAGTGTATTTTATCTTTTAGTGTATTTCGTCTTTTAGTGTATTTCATCTTTTAGTGTATTTCGTCTTTTAGTGTATTTCATCTTTTAGTGTATTTTGTCTATTACTTGTTAAAGCGTTTTGTAACATCATCGGGAGTTTTTTAAGCTTTTAAAACAAAATTCATAAACCGTAAAACCATTAACTGGACCAAATCGATATTTAATTCTCACAAGTTTGATTCATATAGAAACTCCCAAGATCACCTACCAAGAGCTTGTTTGATGCTGGACTCAAGCAGGATTTCCACTCATTGTGAATACATAAGTAACACATTCGATGGTCTAAGCAAATTTATACAATGATATTGCGTAGGGACCCTTGTTACAGCTTGTAAACATGAATATGTTCAACAAGTTTTTTGAAATGGAATGTTGTCCTAACAAGATTTTTATTAATCTCCTGGCTCAGACTTGATTAGTGCATTTTGGTTTTAGTACTTCGTAGGCTTGATGCAATAGCCACCTATTCAATATCACGATCTTGGAATGAAGATGTCCAATATATAACTGTGTATCCCGTGACACATGAGACAAGATTCTGTAAAGAAGAAACACCTAATGGCTTGGGGAGGGTGTTGCAATTGCATCACTGGGTCCAAGATGTCGTTTTCAATGTCATGTAATCAACATGTGATACTGACAACAATGTATTGACCCGGTTATCTGCCTTAAATTTGTGAAGGGCTTCTTTGTTTTACAACTCCCCTTTATCCATATATAACTATTTTCAATTCTTCAAACGCCTTCAAAGCTTACTACTGACGTCATAACTACCACCTTGTTTGATTGTTCCAGTGTAAGCTCACATATCGCAATTATTACCATAAATACATATCATCTCCAATCATACCTAAGGACTGCTATTCTAACATTGGATTATCAATGGTAGATCCTCCCTCCCCGATTCAGGTTAGATCAGAGGATTGATTCCTAACCTAGAACCACCTAATGACTTTCAGAATCGTCGTAAAATTAAGTAATGTTGTTGGTATTAAAAATCAAACCATAAAACCTTTTCTACTGTTCAGACACAATCGATACGATTAATCATATTTTAATTACCTTTTATCTCTCCTTATTTTAAATAATAAACACTTAAGTTTTTTGAAATACCTTGTGATTAAAATATTGTCCTTGAAAATTATATGGGAGAAAATATTATTAGCATGAATGGTTTGGAACATTTTGATAATGTTTTGAATACATAAGAATTGTCGTTGTTGATGTATCCAAGAACATTAAAACTTTGTTTTTCGAAAAACTCCCCCTCAAAAATAGGACCAATTGAGAAATTGTTGTCTTTTGAAAACATTGTGAGGGATGGAGTGTTGAACACACAATTTGAAAGATTATGAATTTGTCATCGAGAAATCTTGAAAAAATTGTGTTCAACTTTTAAAAAAACCCGATGTTAGAGGACTTCACTTCTAACTGTAAAGGGTAAGCGCACTGATACGTACACTAGCCCATTTTCTTGAGCCTAAAAACACTTGAATAGGTCTTTAAAACAGCTTAAGACCTGAGAAAACGTTAATTTCCTCGTTGTGATGATAAGTATAAACTTCCTTTATTTGAAGTCCGGGTTTATTAACTTAAATTTGCACATAATCCACAATAAAATTAGAAATGACAGTTTTTGAAACTATTGCAACATCTCGCTCGAAACTTCATTTACACACCTGTACAATGTTAAATCGCATTTCTAAGCACGTAAATGTTATCGATTCAAGAGACATGTCGAGAATAATCTTTTGGAAATATTTCTGATTTTTCTGGTTTTGTATTTTTCTATTGAAGTTTTATATTTTTGTATTTTTGGCTTTTGTCAAAAAATTTACATGGTGAGTTTGATGATGATATCAAGCAGTCACATGTTGTCAGAACCCCAGATCAGCTGGAGTCAAACGATCTCATACCAAACCTCTGACAAGAAACTTAAACTGATCCTCATCCCCCCCCACCACCCCCACCCACAACCACACAAGGGCTTTTCGTAAACAGTCAGCTAATGGTATTCAGTTCTGACAACATAAATCAATTATACCATTTTCAACCTTTTCCTTTATGAAATGAAACCGAGTATGGATGTGGCTTTATTTCGAATGTTGTACGGGGTTGCATGCTATAGTCTATGCTGACTGAGAGACGCAATATAATGGAATTTTGTTGTAGTTAAGCATAATCTTTTAAGATTGTCCTCATCCACATTTACTTTGAGCAAACTTGCAGATAACGCCACGAACATGCCCTCTGCTGAAGACATATGCGGGCAGTTTTGTTTCTTTGGACACCAACTTACTATCTTATCACAAGTAACTGTATCCCTCTAGAAGTGCTTTTGCGAGTATCAATGCATCCGGCATGATCCGCGTCTGAAAATCTGTAAGATATAAAGCCATGAATCCGTTGGCATATCCATAGACACAGTTAATGGTACCCTTTATGTAATTTAATAGATTCCTTTTAACCTCCTAGAGGTGTTTTTTTGTTGGTCTTGCTTGATAACGTGCACAATAACATACTACTTGCACTAAGTCTGGTCTACTAGATGTTAAGTACATGAGTAAACCCGATTTTACGACGATAATCAGGATTGGTCCTACGTGTCTCCACTCAAATCTACATCTAGTTTGGGTTTAGTAGTCAATGGTGTACCAATGGAGTGATAATTGTCCATATTATATTTTTTCAGAATTTCTAAAGCGTACTTGGCTTTATTGATAAAAATACCTTTTAGGGACTCGTGGATCTAAAGTCCTAAAAAGAATTTCTTCTCCCCATTAAGGACATTTCAAATCTACTGTGCATTAACTTTTCAAATCTTTTTGAATATTTAGGGTTTGTAGACCCAAAAATATGTCATCAACGTATATCTGCACAAGTAGATATCCTCCCCGGATCTACTTGAATAAAGTTGGCTCAATTGTACATTAAGTAAAGCCTTTGGGCATCAAGAAGTTTTGATAGTACATCATACCAGCTCTTGGAGCTTGCCTTTAATCCATACAAAGCTTTCCTTTAAAGATAAGACTTTTTCTGGATGAATCTGGAATCAACTAAACCCTTCTGGCTGAGCAACATAAGACCTCATCCTTCAGTGGAACCATAAAAAATGCCGTTTTAAACGTCCCATCTGATAGATTGGAAAAGACTTTTTGTGCTGCGTAGGCAATGAAATTCCGTAAAGAAACTGCTTCCAACGAGCAACTGGTGCAAATGATTCATTCGAAATCAATACCTCTTCTTGAGCATAACCTTAAGCTTACCAGTCGTGCATTTGTTACGAATTACAGTCTGTCTTCATCTTCTTAGATTCTTCCATAACCACTTCGCTTTATAATCATCTTTGCCGAAATGTTTGTCGACTTAGTTCCCAGACTTTTAGTCTTCAAACTGATGAAGTTCTTCCAGCATTGCTTCGATCTAAATATACATGCAGAATCAGCCATTGCCTCCTTAATGAATCATCGGTTCAAAAATACTCACCGGGAGCGCGAATCATACACGAATTCAGGACTGTGGAAAGCTGTCGTCTTGTTTGAACTGTCATGGTGGATTCCACAACTTGTTTTAATGGATGTACTCTGTCCATTGGTAAATCACGACTTTGTAGTTGAAATGAATAGCACATCGGTAATATCAAAGTTGCGATAAGAAGGCTCCCAAATTCTTGTACCCGTGTACAAAAGAGGTTAGATAAATTTACTTCTTGAAACGATGCATTCGGTGCTTGGAACCTTATTGTTGCCACAGTCATGACCGTGATTCTGGATTGTAGATATTCTACAAGTAAAGTACTGAAGAGAAAGTCAACCCATGTTGTGAGAATCTGTCTTCTCTTCTGTCGGAACAACATTTTGTCTGGGCACGGGTCAGAGTTGTCCAAAACTGACACTATTGTCCTTTTGAGGAACGAGGCCTGAATAGACATTTTCTAACAGACATCTCTTGTCGTTGTGGTGCTAGGCAAAACTGTTGTGAACCAGACATCATTTATCGTTGGGAACGGGGTCCTGAAGTGTTATTTTCAGCAACCCCCAACAGATGATCATCATACTCAACAATTCTTGAAAGCCCTGTTTTCTAAGATAATTGTTTTTTTTTCGCAACCCAAACTCTGAGTCTTCCTTTATAGGATTGACGATTACAGTACTTAAAAGAGTACCAGCACTAACATCAAAGCTGTTCGCTTTCACATTGGTTATGATATCTTCTTTTGAACCATTTGGGGGTTCATTGTCAACCTTTGTTGTGCTAGAGGTGAATATCTTTCCGGTTGGAACCCATCTAAGACAAATAGTCTTGAGAATTCTACTCGTTGGTTGCCACCTAAGACAAGATCTAGGACTTGTTGTTTTCTCATACACAGTGGAAGTCCTTTTTATTGAAAACCTATGTCCTGTTAGGATCTGTCTATTTGGTTTCGTTGCAACCCTTATTTGCTCTACGGGTTTGTTTTCTGTTAGTTGTCTATGGATGGAACTTAACACGCGAGTTGACTTCTTTTAGGAATTTTGTAACACAAGAATCATGATTTGCATTAAAGATACATTTCTGACATGTCGAGCAAACAAAATGTTTGGAGTCAGAAAAATTTCTAGAGTTCCTAGAGTGTTCTTGTGTCTTTTTCCTAGCCTCCTCCAGGTAGTGATTATGAACTATGTCATTTGAGCTATACTTAGATGAGCTAGGTGCAATCATGTAATGAGGTTTTGCATGGGCAAATTCTCTTCTCTTAGGTAGATAATGTGTAGTGACTTGACAAGTCGTTGCTCACATCAACTTGGAAGGCAAACCGTGGTTTTGAAATTTTAGGTCGTTCAGACTTAAACGCAGTCGGTTGTCTAACAACTATTGGTTCTTTAGGAATGTAAAACAGGTTTACCCCAAGATTGATGGTTTTGGCAAACTTAGTAATTCCCACACTTATCCAGTTAGTTTCCTTAACTCAATTTTTAATGTTGCTATTGGCAAACCCTTTTCGATTCTAGCTAGTAAATCAGCAATTTTCAAATAAGACTTTTGTTCAGTTTGTCCATTAACGAGTCAATCTGTTTTTGGTCAGAAATCGTGTCAATTTGATAAACTCAAAAGACTTGAGTAAGTCTGTTTTCAAGTGCTTCCTTTTTCCTTATTGTAACAGCTGCATTCTCCTGGCAAGTAATTTACCACACAAGTTCCAATTCGATCCTTATTGTTTCAATTTCATCGATGTCATTATTAACCTTGGCTTCATTACCTTTCTCTTTCAAAAATTAACTTTGTTGCCCTGAGTTGAAAACATTGTTTTCCATTTTAGTTCAAGATTAATACAATATACTTCGACTTTTGCAAAATCTTTTTGACACTAGGCAACAGTCTTTTTGAGACAAACATTTTCCAGACTCGAGTAATAGGATTTGAAGTTTCAATTGTCTTGTCCATCAGTTAATTTACAGGCAAAGGACATTGTCATGACATTGTTTCAGCATTCTGGTCAATCTCACCATCATTAATGAATTCATGTTGCTCAGTATGTTGTTTTCCTTTAGGCATCAACAGATAAAAACATAAAATTAGTAGTCATTTGTACCTCAGCCTTTGGCTCTTCATCATATATAGGTTTGATATCGCAATCAACACCCCCCCCCACACATGTGCATCATTCCCTGATCTGCTGCTTGTATCCTGCTCTTGTGATTCTGTCCCATTGCTTTTAATGATAACTGAACTAGCATCCAATGCTTTACTCGTATCAACCTTTTCCATTGTCGTCTGCATCTGTCTTTCATTCACCCTGCTGTCATGCTCTCTTTTATGCAGTGCTCTTTCATCAATCGACTTTTTGACATATTCCATGAATTGGACCAGTGTCTCACGGAATTCTGGAATATCAAGTTGAGTGTATTGTAGAAAGTAGTTGTGTGTCATTACAATATATTCATCATTCAAATAAATCTTTGACTTGATGAACATCTGAAACTGTGTCTCGAGAACTTTAAAAGAATCCATGGATCCAATCTCTTGAAATTCATTGTTATCAAGTTGCTTTTGAAGTTGATCCATGTTTAGGAACATCGTGCTTGTAAAAGTCTCAAAATCTTGACCAAAGAGTGTTGCAAACGCGCGTCCGAATCCATTCTCGGTTCGATTCCTTTTAATTTCGTTGTTTGAAGAGACCTTGAAGGTGTGAATAAGTGATGAAAAGATACCGTGCAACTTTCTTTTGATTTGTCTTGAATTAGTTGCATTTGTTGTTCTTCTGATTCCGAACATGAAGATAAGGTATCTTTCTTTTCCATTTTATCGTAAGTTGAAGTGAAAAAGATTTATTGGATCTTAAGTGGATGTGATGTGATTGATGTTGTGGTTTTGAATACAGTAGTCGTTCACGGGATTTTACAAGTCTATGATTAGAACCGATAAAAATTTAATGGGATTTTACAAAATCAATAGAAAACCGTGAATGATTGATTGTTTGTTGTTTAATGTTAGTTTGTTGTTAGAATAAATTCTCTTTTAAGTTCTTTTTTGTGGTTTAGGTTGATTAATTGTCCTCGTAGTCCGAATTAAAGTCCAAAGTCCTTCAAGTTTGTTTGTCTTGATGTTATGTTTTGATTATACAATGATTAATAGATTTCCAAATTCGTTCAAATTTTTTTTGGGAAATTAGGTTTTCAAAACAAGGGTTTTCAATGGACAAAACGCAGTGTCTTTAGTCAAAACGCAATGAGACAAATCGCAACCTTGAGACAAAACGCAATGAGCAAAATGCAACCTTGAGACAAAACGCAATGAGCAAAACGTAACCTTGAGACAAAATGCAATGAGCAAAACGCAAGATTTTGAGGCAAAACGCAATGAACAAAACGCAAGATCTTCTAGGCAAAATGCAAGATTTGTTACGATTTGGGCTTTATAACGTTGAGATTTACTTTGATAAAGGGTCTTTAGTAGGCAAAATGCAATGACCAAAAAGCAATGAGAGCAAAACGCAATGACCAAAATGTAATGACCAAAACGCAGTGAGAGCAAAACGCAATGACTAAAACGCAATAACCAAAACGCAGAGGCAAAACGCAATCAAGAACACCCCTTCAGTTAGTCAAAACGCGGCCAAGAAAAAATCATCAAACTTTCTTGAAAGCTACGAAATGATGTTAAAACCACCTAGTAATGATGCAAGGGATAGTTCTAAGCCCGAAAGTACAAATCTTTAACACATTTAACCACAAACAAAGATCAAACTTTGATTTTTCTTGCTTTATTTTCGAACAAAAAAATAAACAAACAAGCCACGAATTTGATCTTGTTTAGCCACAAGAATTATACACAAATCCACTGTAGCTCTGATGCTAATTGTAGGATCCCGATTAACACATACACTTTATATCATACACGAATCTAGATCAAGAAATATAGAAAGAGATGATTTCTAGAGAGATAAAGAAGAGAGAGAGAGAGAGTTGAGAGAGAAAGGAGATAATTGAAATATTATAAATGAAATCTACTTTCTTTTCCTAGGTGGAAAAGTTACTTATATACCCCGACACATTAAGTGACGTTCGGGATATTTGACTAGGACCCGGGCTCGGGTTTTGCTTAGGATTAAACCCGAAACATATACAATATTAGATTAACTAACGAGCCTGATTTCCTATGCTATTCTATTACAACGTTAACTAATTGATTGACTGAGACTAACATACATAATGGACGAACTTCATGTTCGACTCAATATTTTGAGGCTAACAAAGTCTTTATGGATGACTTTTCGGTCTTTGGGAATTCATTCAGAAATTGCCTCTCTCGTGTGGATAAGATGCTCAAAAGGTGTGAAGACACCAATCTTTGTCTAAATGGGAAAAGAATTCATTTATGGTAAGAAGGCATTGTCCTTGGCCATAAGATTTCCAAAAATAGGATTGAGGTCGATAAAGCCAAAGTCGATGTGATTGCTAAGTTACCTCATCCCACTACCGTTAAGGGTGTTCGAAGTTTTCTCGGTCATGCCGGTTTCTACCGACGGTTCATTAAGGATTTTTCCAAAATTTCCCGACCGATGACTCATCTTCTTGAGAAAAATACTTCGTTCATCTTCTCCGATGAATGTATTCAAGCTTTTGAAATGTTAAAGAAAAAACTTACCGAAGCTCCAATCTTGATTGCCCCCGATTGGGACTTACCCTTTGAGCTTATGTGCGATGCAAGCGACTTTGCCATAGGTGCGGTCTTGGGGCAACGTCATGAAAAGCACTTTAGGCCTATACACTATGCTAGTAAAACAATGACCGAGGCAGAATCGCATTACACCACGACGGAGAAAGAAATGTTAGCCGTGGTGTACGCCTTCGAAAAATTCCGGTCTTACCTCATCTTGAACAAAAGCATTGTGTATACGGATCACTCCGCCCTCAAATATCTCTTTGCTAAAAAAGATTCCAAGGCGAGATTGCTCCGGTGGGTTCTCCTCCTTCAAGAGTTCAAATTCAAAGTAATTGACACAAAAGGAGCCGAGAATCTCGCGGCCGATCATCTTTCCCGATTAGAAAATCCTTATGAAAATGTGCTCGACCCAAAGGAGATAAATGAAACATTTCCTCTCGAGACACTTAATATGGTGACTTTTCGTGGTGACTCAAGTACCCCGTGGTTTGCCGATTTTGCAAATTACCACGCGAGGAATTTCATTGTTAAAGGGATGTCGTCCCAACAAAAGAACAAGTTTTTCAAGGATGTTAAACACTACTTTTGGGACGACCCCTATTTGTTCAAAATATGTGCGGATCAAGTGATCCGGCGGTGTGTCTCGGGCCAAGAAGCTATTGACATCCTCAAAGCTTGCCATAGTGGACCCACCGGGGGACATTACGGTGCCAACTACACCGCCAAGAAAGTTTTTGACTCAGGATTTTATTGGCCCACAATTTACCGAGATGCCCATGACTTGGTCACCCGATGTGACACTTGTCAACGTCAAGGAAAAATTTCGCAACGTGATGAAATGCCATAAAATTCCATCCAAGTTTGCGAAATCTTTGACGTGTGGGGCATCGATTTCATGGGGCCGTTCCCGTCTTCACGAGGGAACAAGTACATACTCGTGGCGGTCGATTACTTGTCTAAATGGGTTGAAGCGAAAGCGCTCCCCACCAACGACGCCCGAGTTGTTTGCAAATTTTTAAAATCTCTCTTTGCTCGGTTTGGAACTCCCCGCGCTATCATTAGTGATCGCGGTACGCACTTTTGCAATGACCAATTCTCAAAGGTCATGCTTAAGTACGGTGTCACTCACCGTCTTGCTACCGCGTATCACCCACAAACTAGTGGGCAAGTGGAAGTCTCCAACCGTGGTTTAAAAAGAATCTTGGAAAGGACCGTAGGCGAGAACCGTGCCTCTTGGTTGGATAAATTGGATGACGCACTATGGGCCTTCTGTACCGCTTACAAAACACCCATCGGGTGTACTCCTTACAAGCTCGTATACAGAAAGGCATGTCATCTACCGATCGAGCTTGAGCACAAAGCCTATTAGGCCTTGAAGCATGCAAACTTTGACCTTTCGACCGAGGGCGATCACTGAAAAGTTCAACTCAATGAATTAAATAAACTTCGTGATCAAGCCTATGAGAACTCTTTGATCTATAAAGAGAAAACAAAGAGGATCCATGACTCCAAGATCAAAAACCGTGTTCAACGTTTGGTTATCAAGTCCTCCTCTTTAATTCTCGATTAAAGATTTTCTCGGGCAAGCTTAAGACCCGTTGGTCTGGACCATTCACCGTAACCCAAGTCTTTCCATATGGAACCGTCGAGTTATCTGAAACCAACGAGCCAAACTTCAAGGTGAACAGTCATAGACTTAAGCACTACTTTGGAGGGGATGTACACCAAATGGTTGTCCCGGATCTCCAAACCTTCCCCAAGGACCAATGATTTCGGGGAATAGGTCAAGCTAAGTGACCTAAACAAGCGCTTCGTGGGTGGCAACCCATGCTTATCTGTAGTATGTAGTAATGAATAAGTGTATTGTTGTGAGGAGGCTTGCCTTTTTCCATTCTCGTTTGCTTGTGTTTTTGTAATGATTGTCCAGGATTGTCCTGGATTTTTAAAGCCTCTCGTGCTCATGGTTTTGTCCTTTGATCACTCGAGCTTCAAATCCTCAGCTTCATTTGGGAAATCCAATATCCTAATCTAATCGACTAACGTTTATCTTTAAGCATACTTAATAAACGGCTTAGGATTTACGTAGAGACCCTTCTAAAAACATTGAGGACAATGTTTAATTCTAGTATGGGGGATCTATCGATTTGATTGTGCCTGCAGTCGTTGTTTTCGCGTAATCCCGTTTTTACCACCAAAATACCAAAAAAATGAAAAAATTTAAAAAATTTCAAAAATAAAATAAGTGTTTTGTCACAATTTTGACTTTCCTGCTAGGTAGAATAAGAATAAATTTTGACTCGATCGAGCGTGTTGAGCTCTAGCTTGTTCCTTAACTTTTAATAAACAGACTTAACTAGACAATATCAGTACTAACTATAGTACTGCCAGACTTAACTTAGTACTGACAGACTTAACTATATCTACTAGACTTAACTCTATAACTACCAGACTTAAGTCTGTTTACAATAATTCCTAACAAGCTTCTAACCGGACTAATAATACGTGCTGTTTTTGAAAATTAAACTTAAATCAACAATTTTTGAAGTATAGTCGATATCAATAATTTTAGTTTAAATTTATACTTAAATTTTCTAAAAAAGAATTTTCTCTATATCGAGGTAATATAAAGTGTAAAAAAAAGAGAAAATTGAGGTAATAATAATAATAAACTGTGGGCTAATAAAAGTTTACTGCATCTTGCCGGCTCACAACCGATGTTGCAGTCTTCTAAATAAGGCACATAGTATTTATCCAAGACTGATAAAAGTTTGATGCATCTTGCCGGCTCACAACCGATGTTGCAGCCTTCTAAAAAGTCGAGGATTTCGTTAGTTTAAAGGATGTGTAATTATATTAAGTAAATGTGATTTAATAAATATAGGGAAAATCTCTTTTTCTTAAATTTAAATATGCTTTTGAACTAAGACTATTTCATTTTAAGTTTTTCTAAATAAGCTATGTATATACGGGAAACCTAAGAGTTTTTGAAACCGAAGGTCCGTGAGTCCCGATACTAGTCTCTGTGGGGTGTCAAAAGCCTGGTCACTTAGCCGCAAGGTTGGGATGTGCCGAGACGAAAGTCGCTACATGGGATGATCTCGCCTTCAAACTCATTATTCTCGGGTGGAACGTGAAGCATAGAAATTTTGCAAAACGTTGATCCATGGTTGAAATTCGAAATGGCACATTCACCTAAGATATAATAATTGTCGGGAGTGAAAAGTTTACAAGTTTTGCAAATATGAGTAGTGTTAGCATCTTAACTGATCTTTAACTGTGATTTTGTTTAAAAGCTTGGTTTGGGGCGAGTGGAAAAGTCGAGGACGATGGAATTTATCCTTTTGGGGCATATTAGGATGAAAATGCGTCTTGTCTATGATCCCTAACGGTTATGAAAATAAAGAAAGTCAAATATGTTAGTTAGTTGCTTAAAAAAATATATACAAAAGTATGTTAGGAAATATATGTAATATCTTACAAATGGTCAAAAACAGGCTTTTCCGAAGCTATTGATTCTTAATTCCCCTCGCTTGAACACTTAGCAACTGAGGTAATTAGTCGAGGGGGATCGAGATTCTTAGTTTTCTTAAGTGTTTACTTATAGCATTGCGTGAGGACACGGCAATATCTTAGTATGGGGGATTTTAGTATGTGTTTAATTACACATACCTTTGACCATTAAAAACGGACTTAAACGACTAAAAATGTACCAAAAATACATTGTATTTGTATGTTTTGCATCTATATTGTGCAGGTAACGGATATCTAAGAAAAGGACAAAAACGAAGCCAAAACGACAAAACCGAGCACGAGAACGTAAAGTGCGTGAAAAAGCCAAAAAGTCAAAATCAAAGCCAAAAGCCAAAGTCAAAGTCAACCCCGTCAAAGTCAAAGTCAAAGGCGGAGCCGATATTGAAGAAATATTAAATGGGCCAACCCGTACCCATCTAATAGGACGGGTCAGCCCATTTAAACATATTGAAGACTTTATAAGACTTAAGCATTTATAAAAGGCCCAACCCTCTTTTATACATACTCGGCCCAAGTCCAAAAGCCTAAACACCCTTATAAAACCTGTTAACCCATTCCCTTTTAACCTTAACTATGTTAGTCCTTAAAAGGACTAACGGTGCAAACATCAATAAAACCTCAAGGACCAAAGATGCAAAGTACAAGGACGATGGATGCAATACAACCATATAAACTCAGGGACTAAACTTGCCCATCCACCAAACACTAACCCTGCACCAAATCAAACTACTGTACATCTTCCTCACTACCCGCCAAAATGCTCCAGGTACTATTCCCCTTTCTTCTCCACTTTGTCGACCAACACCTCTACACACCTCACACCTTATCCCACCACACAAACTAACAAATGACACCTTGGCAATCCCTTGCAAGCTCATTCAGCAAGGAATGAAGACAAAAAATTGATGGCTAGGATTTAAAGGCTTGGGCACCACTCATAATCAATGGCTGAGATGAAGACTTAGAGCTACTCACACAACAAGCACACCCTCAGTCTGTCTCACGAAGAAAGCAAACATCCTAGAACCTTCATTAGCTTGTTATAAATAGGACTCATTGTAAGCCCTTGGGTAGTGAGTTTTTTTTTCACCTAGTTAATATTTTTTACAATTTTCAGCTTATTTTTAGTGTAAACTTTCAAAATTGTAATGTTTTGTTTTTAAATTAATGAAAAGCAAGTTTTAGTAAAACTTCTCTTTTTTAGAATTTGTGTTTTATTGTTGTCAAAAAGTGTTTCATAAGCTACATTAAGCTCTTATATAACTATCATACAATCTGTTT
>BQNB010107410.1:2628-23178 GCA_026074375.1 Tanacetum coccineum | reverse complement strand
TGCTTCCTGACAGTATTGTTGCTCCATTTTGCAAATCCAATATTCTGAAGAAAAAAAATAGATTCAATTTAACCACTACATATCAAGAAAACAAATTTTTTTATTCAAATATAAAAAAAATCCAATTTTATAAAAAAACAACATTTATTAACCAATAAAAAGACCAAATCCACTAATCCATATCAAATATCACAAATTTTTTAATCCAATAAGAACACAAACAAAGCAACACCTCTTAGAACCCTAAACACAAACTTACTATTTTATTTACCAATAACACAAAATAAACAAAAATCTCACCTGGGTATTTGCTAAAAGTGGAGCCAAAAGGTGTGTACATGATGAAACTCCCTTGAAATCTCTAAAGCTCCCGCCAGTTTCAATACAACTCTCATTGCAAAATTAGCATCTAGTGAAGACGATGGGGCAAGCTTCGCCGGAGGAACCCAAATACCTGAAGACATAGAAGATAGTGAAAGCTTCGCCGAAAACCCCAGAAAGTGTGTGCTGTGTATGAACTCACAGGCGGTGGTGTGATTTAGGGTATAGATTTGTGGATAATAGAGTTGATAGCGGTGAAAGTATAAAAGAAGGAATGGATGAGTCACATAGCCACGTGTTTCTCCAAAATCATTTTAACGAGAATTCTAACCCGCGCTTCGCTGCGGAGCGCGGGTTTTTTTTTTTCGATTTCAAAATGATAGATTGCTGAATTCGAAACTGAAGTTCTGTTCTTGGAGCATAGTTTACCTTGAGTTACATGTACAGGTCACAGAATAGGCGGTAACTAATAATTCAAACAGCTTAAATTACAAAGGGTCATGAAAAGCGCGAGACCATCGTGTCGATGGTAATTAATTTTAATACATAAACATTGAAAAAAGACAACAAAATAGCTATCCTGGAAAAAGAAATACATTGAGATACAGTTGCTTGCAATATTTGTTGATGAACCCGCTGCCCCGGTTGTCCGAATTCATCCGCCCGCTAATCCAGTGCTAGGCCCGGTGCTAATAAATCATCTCACCATGGCTCTAATGCAGCTTGCCTGCTTCTCAATATCGTGCTGCTGTTTCACACATAATCCTCTGCACAACCAACAATAAGTTCATATACTCGGTTGTATCAACTCTTAAATATTTTCTACGGACAAAATTATGAACACTCATTTTAAACTTTTAGGAAAAGTCGAAAGAAACACATACCTTCATTCTCAACGCCTATTGACTGGTAACACCCTGGACTTCAACTATTCTCTTTCTTTTGGGTAAAGGGATTTTCAACTGTTCTCTTTCTGTCCATAACTTTTTCCTAATCCGCAACGGGACAGCCTAAATACATAAACAACAGCAACGCCATTTAACTTGGTTTCCCTGTGAGCTCATGCCACTGGTTCCAGCACCCTCGCTAGCATCTGTAAGAAATAAAGGAGCAAAGGTTAGCATACCACTATTTATGAGCTTTATATACCATATACCATATAATCTATCTCCCTCTGTGCTGAATGGGCACTTTTTTAGCTGAATTTGTTACACGGGTCCTGAAATTGATTATAGAAACATAAGTTTTTTTGGGTAAACATAGAAACGTAAGTTAGCTCTGAGTTTACACCCATTTGTTCGATTCTTATCCCAGTGTTTCATAAGCAGAGTATACTTTGACTTTGGGACAAACGGAAAACTTCTCAACATCAATGTTCTAAATATTTTTTATTCTGTTTTTGAAAATTACTGATTTAATTATCACGACCAGATACATATTCGTGAAATTTTCTAAAGTATGCAATGTATCAAGTGTAGCACGGTAGCAGATTTTGAGCTTGTTTTAAGATCGAAAGTAAAAAAAAAACTATTCTGGTAAAGCAATGGTTAATATAGAATTCACGAACCTCGATTCTGGTGGACGTAAAGGTATGTATGCATCTTTGTTAAATGATCTACCTATGTCTTACTTCACTTATGTTCCCACTAACCAAAAACTTGAAAATTTTGTGAACATGATATAATTATAATGAGTAGTTTTTTTCATGAAGTAGTAAGGGATTATGTACCTTAAATCTTGAAGTCTGATCTTCATCATAATGTAGTGTTTGTGTATAATCACCTCAGTGACATGCTCCATCTTCTTTATTTTCAATCACACTGTTTTCCATCCAATCTTTATTCTCATTCAAGAGTCCAATCTTCCTGCTCCCTTAGCCGTCTCAATATCCTGCATATATTAAACGTAAGTAGATTAAAATGGATGCTAAGATATTAAACGTAAGTACATAGTTAATTTAGTGATGACGCGTACTTGTTCGTACATCCTTCAATCAAACAGGTCGCAGGTGCATCTTTCAATCAAGAAACTGTTTCTTGAGCGAAAATCACAGGTGCATACTCATCACGTGGGGGCAACGAAACTTGAAATTCGGACCAAAAGTGAAACGAAACTTGAAATTCGGACCAAAAGCAAAACTTTTTTGAATTTTGGACCAAAAGTGAAATCTGCTACAAACCACAAGGACCAAAAATGTACTTATCTCTATTATTAGCTTAGTATCCAATTAAACCATAATGCACTTCTGATTGTATATGAACTTTTTTAAATGCACATCAATGCTTTGATAAAAGCAACACTTATAAGTTAAAAGCTGCAAGTATGACAGTAAGCTGTCAACCCGCATCAAGCTAAGCTGCAAGCATATGATTACATTGATTGGATAAGTTGGGGTTCGTCATGTGTGGATGGGTCAAAGGGAAATTATTTGATTCTGGTAGAAATAGAGACATAACCTTATAAAAATGAGCTGATATATGTTACATTGTAATTCAAAGTCTTTTACTTGTATACTGATACATTTAATGTTAAGCCTAATTAGAATTGCTAACACATTTTTAGCATAAAATGAAGATATATTCAATCAAATCTGATTATCCCAAACACCCTATCAGTTCTAGTAACTATCTAAGATTTGTTTTAAATTTTGTTTTCAAATCAGCACTCTTTCCATAGATCTCTTTCTAACTAAAAAAGAATATGCTAACAGGTCTGTAGGGTGTTTGGAAGTGCATATGTAGGGTGTTTGGAATTGCATATATCAGCGGGTTTTATAGTATCGGCGTTTAAAATAATGTTGAGTTAGCAAGATTTAATAAACGCAACCAATTTTGACTCACCTGATCTAGCTCTAGAATTATATAAATTAGCAAGTGTTACTTGCATTGTGTGAAATAAGTTGATTTTCCCACTGATCTCCTTCCCTTCGTACACCAACTACAACACCGTAATATATATTACATCAGAAGGTTGAACAACATCAGGGCAATGGTAAAGAATGCAAAAAAAGAGTGTTTCGGCTAAGCTGATGCCCAACAACTTATTTATTTGAATGTAGCCGCAACTCAAAGAGTTATCCTTATTAGCTTATTTTTACCAATAAAAAGCCATGAGACTTTCTAAATAATCTTACCCACATATCCTTAAAGTGGTTAATCTTTTTTTTTTTTTTGCAAACACAATAACCAATTAAGCACCTAAACTATACTTAGCCAAAAACCCCAACATTATTATAGCGATATACCTAATATTTGGGCAGACTAAGGGCAAGGGCACCTGCAGGTTCTAGAATGCTCTTTTTCTCCTCAAACATGTCCTGCAACACAAACACATACATCAATATGTTATATGTATAAAGAATTTAAACCTACTTTCTTTAGACTCTATCATTCATGTGAGAAATGAAAATAGAGTCTCAGAAAGATCCCATTGTTGTCCTTGTTTTGCCATTATCCTGTGATTAAAAAATAAACTTGCCGTCAAATTATTATTCTTTCTCCATCTCTATCTGTGAATCATGATATCCTGTGATCGGCAATCCCAACTGCATAACGCTTTCTCACCTCTAAAAACAAAAAAATGCCAGTTTTTTTTCCAAATCTGTTCATGGAGCAATGTTCATGTAGGTCTCAGAAAGATGTCATTGCTGTCCTTTTTTGCCATTATCTCTGATTGAGAAAATGAACTTGTGTCACTGTTATTCTTGTCCATCTCTTCCTGAATCATGATATCCTGTGATCGGCTATGCCAACTGCAAAGCGCTTTCTCATCTCTAAAACCACAAAGAAAAAGAACACAATTATCAGTGTATAATTAAAAAGCAAATATCATGTAAATGCATCAGCAACTAATTACAAATGATTATCAGAACTTAGGTTCAATTTTTTAATTATAGAAAGATTAGATTACCTGTACAATAGCATGAACCAAAGCTTCATAACAGTAAGTAAAATAATAACTCTAGAATACCACAATATCACATTGTGTCGTAGGCACTTTGTGTACATGTCGTCGCATACACTTCAAATAAGAATAATCAGGTTTTTACTTGTTGACGCTAACATAAAACAGAATGATTATCTGATATTCCGTTTGCAAGCAAGAGCTGGTAACAATTGAAGTATTATATGTGCATTTGAGGTCGAAAGGTCAAGTATTCATAATCAATAAAATAAACAAAAACGGTTAAATACTTATTCAGTTCCCGATCTTTTTATTTTTTACAAAAAAGGCGCAGAGTTGCGAATGCAGGCCGGGATTAGAATGTACCCGATCCGCCATGGCTGCAAACACGTAGTCATACCTAATTTATCTTTTTAAATACCATTTATCTTTTTAAAGCTTATTTCCCAGTTTATGAGATCGTTTCCAATTCCAAACACCCCTAATTTCACATAAAAACCTAAATTAAAACAAAACCCTACATGATTTTAACACATCGTCCACGCACTACAAACAGGTAAAATAGTCAAAGCAACATTCACCAACATAAATTTGCAAAACGCAATCTTTTTTTTTCATCATGCAATTAGCCTTAATCTTAAACGGAGAAAATTAACAGAACCCAATTCGAAAAGCATACTCACATATTGCAATTAAAACTCCTTTTTCCCATTGTTGCCGCCTCTTGTGGAGTGACTAAAGAAAATGACAACAACCCAAAGCTAAAATAACTCACCCCTGACATTATCAAGAAAATCAAAAGATCATAACTCAAATCCAGAGAGAGGATCAGTGGGGTATGTTTTTTACCTCGATATCCTTGAACGCAACCTCAACCACCTGTAAATCAGTCATTAAAAAATGAATTAACACATTATTGAATAACATAAATTATGAAACCCAAAACAAAATTAGCAAAAAAAAAACTCATCGTGAATTCTCTCAATCCCCTATATTTGATTAGGCAGAAGTCAAAGCATGCGATCTCAATATTTTCTTTTGCAAAATCTTATTCTCTATCTTAAAACTGAAAGACATGGCATAAATCAATGAGATCTACTCATTGATTTTATTAAAACGCCACTTTGGTTAGGCAGAAGAATGGGAGAGAGGGGGAGAGAGAGAGAGAGAAACAATGGTGGAGATGAAACTGAGTGTGTTTGTTACCTTTCCCAGAGAGAAGAACACGTATAATGATAGAGGATACGTGTCATCGATGTGATTAAATGAAAACGGGTCGGGTTGAGTTTTGCATTAACTCATTTAAGGCCGCCTCGTAACAACAATCTCAATCTTTAATACTATAAGTATAATATTTTCATTTTAATAAAAGTTTGTTGTCACTCATTGGTACCACTTCCTTAGCTATATCATCTTGAAATAATGAAAAACTTTCAATCTTTACCAAAACCAACTATGAAAAAAGCCACCATTTTCTTGCTAGCTCTCACTCTTTTTTGTGCTCTTTGCCCGACCCATTTTGCACAAGCAATGGGTCAAAATGGGCAAGAACAACCCATCAAGAGAATTGTAGTACTAGTACTTGAAAATAGATCTTTTGATCATATGATAGGTTGGATGAAAAAGTATATCAACCCATCTATAAATGGTGTCACAGGTAGAGAATGCAACCCATTTTCAACCAACTTGACACAAAAACATAGCCAAGGCTTTGCTCAAGAAGCCATTTGTTTCACTGATGATGCTAAGTATGTGGATCCAGATCCAGGTCATTCATTCGAAGATGTTGAAAAACAGGTTTTCGGGTCTAACCAAGTACCTTCAATGGATGGCTTTGTTGAGCAAGCATTATCTGTGTCACAAAATCTTTCTGAAACTGTTATGAAAGGTTTTAGGCCTGAAAATGTGCCCATATATGCTAAGTTAGTACAAGAATTCGCGGTTTTCGACCGTTGGTTTTCGTCGATCCCAGGGCCAACACAGCCTAACAGACTCTTTGTATATTCAGCCACAAGTCATGGATCAACTAGCCATATTACAAGACAGTTAGCTAAAGGGTACCCTCAAAAAACTATATTTGATTCACTTCATGAAAATGGTAAAGATTTTGGAGTGTATTATCAAAACATACCAACAACTTTGTTTTATAGAAATATGAGAAAACTGAAGTATGTGTTTAAGTTCCATCAGTATAGTACATTTAAGCAACATGCTAAAGATGGAAAGTTACCAAACTTGAGTGTTATTGAGCCTAGATACTTTGACATAAAGGGTTTTCCAGCAAATGATGATCATCCATCACATGATGTTGCAAATGGTCAGAAGTTAGTTAAGGAAGTTTATGAGACATTGCGAGCTAGTCCTCAATGGAATGAGAGTCTTTTGGTTATTACTTATGATGAACATGGTGGTTTCTTTGATCATGTTAAGACTCCTTATGTTAATGTTCCTAACCCGGATGGGAACACGGGTCCTGCGCCTTCGTTTTTTAAGTTTGATAGGTTGGGTGTTCGGGTGCCCACCATTATGGTCTCTCCTTGGATCAAGAAAGGGACTGGTAAGATTCTAGATTTAGTTTTTGTATATAGATTTTAGGTTTCATGATTTAAGTATTTTTTTTTTCTTATGTGTTGTGTTATACATGCAGTGATTAGTAGCCCAAAAGGTCCAGCCCCCACTTCCGAATATGAGCATTCGTCTATTCCAGCTACCATAAAGAAGATTTTCAACTTGCCATCGAACTTTTTAACTCATAGGGATGCCTGGGCTGGAACTTTTGAGCAGGTTGTTGAACAACTGAGCTCTCCAAGAACCGATTGCCCTGGTAAGATTCGTTAAAATTCAAGGGTGTGTTTTGAAAGTGATTATCTGATATGAAATAACTAGATTCTGATATTGTTAGGATGTGATTATGCTGTCTCAAGTTGTGAACAAATATGTACTTGTAAAATGACCCTAAATAGCTTATTGTAATTAGCTGTGTTGTGCGCACAATTAGTTTTTGACCCATAAATAATCAGAACCGGTCTCACTATACGAAAACATAAGGCAATAATAATCAGCAACGAATGAAAAATGCAATAGTCAGCTAATCACTCTCAAAACTGAATGCCAAACACCCCACTGGCCGAATCGGGTATTGGATTATAACTCATGATTTTGAACATATATCTAATGTGAGGTAATGTTGTAAACTAATGGTTTGTTGCAGAGGCCTTGCCCGAAGCTGCACCATTAAGAAGAACCGAGCCAGATGAAACAAGGCCGTTATCTGAGTTTCAGAGTGAAGTAGTGCAATTAGCCGCGGTTCTTAATGGTGACCATTTCTTGAGCAGTTTTCCAGACGAAATGGGCAAGAAAATGAGTGTGAAAGAAGCTCACACCTACGTACAAGGTGCAGTTTCACGGTTCATAACAGCTAGCAAAGAAGCTATAAACTTGGGTGCGGATGAATCTGCCATTGTGGACATGAGATCCTCCCTTACAACCAGATCAGTTATTCACAACAAATGACCGACAAACGACGCCGGACATAGTTTTAGAACATATATAATTATGTAACGTTTTCCCTGGTTGTAAACAAAATGGTTTAAACCAGATATATGGTACTTATCTAGATTTTCCATGTAAACTAAGAGTATGCATCTTTTCGCCATTTGGTTACGATGGTTGTATCATTACACAATACTAGACTGAAATATTTAAGAAGGTAAAGTTTTGTTAGAAATCAAAATGTGTCCACTATGTATCTTTTTAGTTCTTCTATGTTCAAATCGATGTATGTTAATCCACCAGTGTTAATAATAGTCTATATACTGTACGTGAAGCGAAGAAGCAAATATGATTTGTGCTTAAACTAAGCCCGATTAACAACATTAATGAAACAAACAGCAGGTCCTAAATCCTCACATGAAGTCTCACGCTTAAAACTCATTAGGTACACATTTTGGGGCTGCAGGGAAAGGGTAAGGGTCGCAAACGGTCACACATATACCATATACCCAAGTTAGGCCGTGTAAATCTAACTATATAGGTAAAAAATGTGTCCTCCCCGGATAACCAAAATCGGAAAAACACTATCTGTTTACCAGACATAAGTATTCTTGAATCACAACATCGGTAAGTTTAGGATGATTGATAAAACGATGATAAAATAGCAAAAAAAACCAAAAAAAAATTAAAATGTAACAACGTCAACAGCAGGGTTCGAACCTGCGCGGGCGGAGCTCAACAGATTTCAAGTCTGTCTCCTTAACCACTCGGACATATTGACAATTTGGTTTATGTTTCAAAAGAATGACATTTAATTGGCGTTTATTCCCAAGTACAAAGTACATTTGTGGAAAAAAAAAAGAAACGTCAACAGCAGGATTCGAACCTGCGCAGGCAAAGCCCAACAGATTTCGAGTCTGTCTCCTTAACCACTCGGACATATTGACGCTTGTGTCTACCTATCAAATACTTATCTATTTATTATCTTGAGTCTTTTTTAACGCAACTACTACATGTATCTTGTTAAGTTTGTGTTCCTACTGTTTTAGATTCTTGTTGCTGCGTAAGTTGTTGTATCTTGTTGTGTACGTCTTTCGACAGTTTTAGATCCCTGTTGTGTAATCTGTAGGCAAAGTTTAAGATTCTGTATTTGTATGATCTGTATCCTTACACGTTTGTGTGATTTCTTAACACTGATGTCATGTTATGTGCATAACTCATACAGATGAGATTAGCGGAATTGAGCATGAAGGAAGATCACACATTCGTTCAAGGGTCGGTTTCAACTTGAGTGCAGATGAATGTCCTATTGTCGATATGGGATTCTCTTTCATCGCCAAATCCTTGAATATAAGCTAATTATCGGCACCAATCAATGTTTTAAAACATATATATTTCTTGGTGGTAAGCTAAAAAAGGTTGAAATCATTTGCACAATTTGGTTACAATGGTATCAATACACGATGCTAGACTCAAATACATGAAAGCTAACTTTCACTAGAATAATAAACTATGTGAACAATGTGACTGCAACTATATATTAGAGTTCATCCATTGTTGTGAAAGATAACCAAACTTCATACAGCAACTGGACTTTGCCACGTTGACACGTCTGTAATGAGCTCTCGAAGCTGATCAAT
Source organism: Tanacetum coccineum (assembly GCA_026074375.1). Classification (NCBI taxonomy): domain Eukaryota; kingdom Viridiplantae; phylum Streptophyta; class Magnoliopsida; order Asterales; family Asteraceae; genus Tanacetum; species Tanacetum coccineum. The sequence goes on along the minus strand of BQNB010107410.1, from coordinate 13,822 downwards.
AAGGAGCTTTAAATGCTTGTTTTTATCTTCAAGCTCCTACAATGTACACAATAAGAGTTTTAGAGAATCTGCAGCATACATATGAAGTTGTGACAAAGTGGATGCGAAATACCTTTCTTAGAGCAGAGGCATGCTCTTCAAGCTTCTCAGCATCCATATCATCAGTTGACATTGGATCAATATCATAAGCCTTGGCCTTCATTCAACGGAAACATGTGTTACGTCAAGACGTGACAACTTTAGCCGGTTTTGCAAACACACAAACATCGATTTATTTCAAGTGCGGCCTTTCAGGGAAAAAATATAAGGTGCAGAAATGAACAAAACACTTTTTCACAGAATAATACATATAAGCCCACAAGCCACAAGCAACGATGTGCCAGACTACATGTCTAAAGCAGAAACTAAGTTCGCAACCATATCATCTAAAAAAGATACGAAAGACATTTCGGCAGTAGGCTGACTGAGCTGTTATGAAAGGCTAGCTGCTCTGTTTCTAGACCAGAACATATATACCTTTGTAAGGGAAGCATGACTGAAACGTCTTTAAGGTACCTAGGTGCCTAAAAAGCAAAAGAAGTGGTCTTTCTTGCTTTATTGTGCCTTTATTGTTTGACCTTGCCAGTCAGATGACAGATTTAATAGCATCAAACCTCCTATGCAAGTCACAGACATTAACTTGTATACATACAAAAGTTCCACCATCAGAACAATACTCCTGGGAGTGCTATTAGTGTTTCATAATATGAGCATGCAAGCTTAGTATGTGAAACTTTAGCTAATCTAGAGAGAAAAAGACTGTATTACACTACATTTATATCGTCATTCTAAAACTTATACACCGCTGTATATAGGAGTAGGGGTGAGCATCGGGTCAAACCCGGACCGAACTGGCCTTACCCGACCCGAACCGAAGACCGAGAAGACTAAATCATAAGGACCGAGACCGGACCAATGACCACTCATGTAGGGTCGGTCTTACCTCGGGTCATACGGTCCGGTCCTCGGTTTTGGACCTGATGGACCGAAATATTGACAAGACCCATTCATGAATCAAAATTACGTTTTTTCAACAAGTATGTACTGCATGACATATACTACAAATGTTACAAACTATCATCTCCATGCAAAACATAATACTACAAATGTTACAAAATACAAACTGTATGCAAAACATATGTGGGAATACTTGAAATACATAGTATGAACTAACAACATAATACACACGTCAACTTGTGTAATAGGTATAAAGCACAACTTATAAACAAATGTTACAAACTTCCATCTCCATGCAAAACATAACTCAAACTCTATGGAAGCACTTTGGAACTTAGAAGATAAACTGAAGCTTTCAACACAAGATGAACTTTTACCTGATCACATTTCTTCTGTAAGTATAATTTTGCAACGCGACAATATGAACTTATACCTCATGCACTGATGGATAAATACTCATACAATTCAAATTCTAAAACATAATTTAATGGTGGCAAGATAGTCGAGTTAGATAACATGTCAATATGGGACAGAGTTGGGATGGGTAAGTTTTTGTTACAGATCACACATGATCGGTTTGGGTCGACCAGCAAACAATTACGTCCTCAAGAAAAAGGTACCAGTTATTAGTTTGTAAATTACCAATTTGACCCGCCTGAGTAAAAGAGTCCGATTCGACCCATTCATAAGAAAATGATTTATAGTAATTGCTACTGTATGCATCTTGTTCAGCATAGATGTGCATCAGTGACTTCCAGATTTATAATTTTATGTTACAAAGGAAAAACAAAAGACACAAGTGTTCCTTAAGTGAGTAGCAAAATAAGAAACATAAAATTACTAAAACCAAAGGGTTAGGGGGGTGTTTGGTCGGGTTTTTCAAAAAAAATAAAAAGGGGAGTGTTAGTTTCGGTTGGTCGGTCCGGGTAAATGTCAGATTTTCTCGTTTTAGGACCGAACCGACCCGAGACCGAAAAAAGCATAAACCTGGAACCGAGACCGGACCGACGATCCTTCGGGCCGGTCCGGTTTCTCTGTCCGGTCGGGTTTTGGATCAGCTATGCTCAGCCCTATATAGGAGTATCATTAATGACTAACATCATATCCAAAACAGAAACTAAAAACTCCTAATTGATTAGTGATGCCGTGGCTAAGTAACAAGCATTATGCACGTCATAACCGTATCTCATATATACTTGTAAGTTTTTATTTCTACAAATATATGTCCATATCTATAGTTCAAAGCCAAATATGCACTACAGTCAACCTAAACAAAAGTAACAGCAGCATTGCAGTAAACACCACCTTCTAAATAGTTCAATCTTACAATTTTTCATATCATACAACAAACTTCTCCTTTTCCTAATAAAATACATTGTAAAAAAGCGTATGATTCATTATCCGATAATAATACATAATCACATCAATATCACATATGAAACACATGTGAGGTTAATCACGAATGTAAAAAAAGAACGTCTGGATTACAAACACACAAAGCAATTCATATCATACTGAAATGATCAGCAATATATTTGTTCACCACATATTCCATGTTAGACCAGACGCAGCAATTTATTCCAGACTAAATCAAAAACTAAGCCACTGTCTCCAGCAGATAAGATAAGCAGGTTGACTGGTTTGGTAGCTAGAAACGACCAGACGGTCTCTTTAAAACAGCTTAAGGTCGGTAGGTGCCTACATAAAGCCATTACAAGACTCTTTTGTGCTTTATTGTCTTAAACTTCAAATCCTATAACAATTTACTTTTATAAACATCCAACCTCTAAAGTCTTGATTCAGTAAGCTCTCAAACAATAACTTGTACATATCTAAAAAGTGTCGCTCAATAGATCATAACAAAATCCTATATATTAACATAGGATAACCCATCTTAAGAGTACGCATACAGTTCCCTCACCTTACTGTCACACTATATTTTCCTATTATGAAGGGAAACGGAGCAACTTCCATCATCTCCACCTTTCCTCCCACACCGTGTTTAATCCTAGCACCACTTCCACCAACAATATCTCATTATTTCCCAAGCTACGCACAAAAAACTACTACTCATATCCTAAAACCAACATTCACGTTGAAGCGGCCACGCCAACCTCTTGAGTCTGTGTGGCGGTGGATTCAAACCCCGTGGATTAGTGCGCCAAAAGGTCGGAAACCATGGTTACCCAAAAAAAAAACCAACATTCACGTTTTAATATAGTATAAGCAGCTAATACGAGCACCTATAGTCTTACTTTTAAACTGACTTATTTAATGGACTTATAAGCTTATTGAAAATTTGATAAGCTCATTTTGTGGGCCTTATGAGCTTATCCACTTGAGCTTACGAGCTTATCAGTTCATAAGCTCAAATTTTCAATGAGCTTAGATAAACACCCCCCAAATACAATGGCAGATAAGCCAACCTGTACAACACACGACTACATTCCCTTACGCTAAACTCAAGCACGAGCCTAATTAACCGGTTATTTTAACTAACATCTACAGGCGATCTTATAAATATCCTCCAAGTGAGGTGAGTGTGCATGTCAGCATTACGGCCATTACAACTTTTTAACATTTTACAAATACTAATAAACTTATATAAGCTGAAAAGTTTCAAGATAAGCCACAAAAAGCGAGATAAGCCAAAAATCAATGATTATACCTTTCGAGAGTTGGGAATGGCAACGAGAACAGAGCGAAGAGCCGCAACAGAGGCTTTATACCTCAACCGCGCCTCATCAAGGGACCCACCACCACTAATTTCGGAGTGATGGGAGTCACCGCCGTTAGTATGAAGATGAACACCATTGTTAGTGGTAGAAGGTGAGGGGGACCATAAGTTAGGGTTACATAATTCATGGTTCATTGAATTTAAGATCTGAAAAGCTGACTCGATTGTGTCTTCCAAGTGTTTTTGGCCTTCCATTGCCAGCTCTTGTGTTGATTTTGAGCTTTCTTCCATTTTTCTCAAATTTGAATCGTTGATTGTCAGAGTGAATATAAGCCCTAAATTGTTGCAAAATTTTGGGGTTTTATAAATTAAAAAGATAAGAAAAAAGCGTCGACAGCAGGGTTCGAACCTGCGCGGGCGAAGCCCAACAGATTTCAAGTCTGTCTCCTTAACCACTCGGACATATCGACCTTTTTGATAACTTTCTATCGCATGTCCTTTCTATATAGGATTATTCAGAAGGCTTATAACTAGCCAAATTATGTAATTACTTTTCAAGATATAATGTATTATCACGCAAAAGCTAAAAATATATGTAAATTTAATTTCATGTATTTTTATGTGATTTTACATTAATAAGCTTCATGATCAACTAATTCGACAAACAACTTTACAAAAATATAAGCTTCAATGGCTTATAATATAAGCTTCAACCTCAACATCAACCTATTACGCCAAACAAACCCATTATATACTTTGTTTATGAGAGAAACTTTCACTAAAATTATATTTGGCAGGTAATTCTAACCTTGATTTTATTTTGAACGTGAATCGGTCTTTTTTTCAAAAATCGAACCCAATAAATGTTCCAGTTATTCTCTGCAAATTAAGAAAGTTGGGAATATATTCATAGTTTATTTAGGGAAAAATATGTCTTTCTCGACCATACAATGATATTTTCGTTAAAAGATTAGCGCTTAAAGGTTTAATCCAAATTGTTGGGTTTGAACTTAAGACATCCATTAAAAGATCACAACCTTCCCATATGCTGGACTCGGAGACTGGAATCAGAGATAAAAGTGATCGGGTGGATAAATTTTTTAAACTATAGTATAAAAAAGATAATAACAAAAAATACGATTTTTAGTTAAAATATGAATTTTGATGAAAATTAAGTTAATTTTTACCTATTGATGGACTAACTAAGCAGCAACTAGATACAACATGCATTGAGTCCGGGTGCATTTTATAAAATTTGATATATTTTTACAAAAATTAGCATTACGCAACAAAATTATATCAAGATCATGTGATACTGCGAGACCTCCTATTTTGTACTTATGTGGCTAGACCGTTAAGTTTATAAATGTAATTTAGTTGGAGAAATTTAGTCATTCTAATTGCACTTTAGCATTAGAATTGATAACCGCTTACATGTGTTTTAGTAGCAAAAAGTTTGTGATTGTTATCATTAAATTGTTAGAAATCTCAAATTTAACTTTTGTTAGTCGCAGAAAATTTTATAGTTTTCATGACAACCTCTTGTAAAAGAAGGCTTTACCTGATATGATATGTATGATAAGTTTAAACATCTTAAAATAAATCGTAAATTGTGATTAAAAAGATATATTAAAGTTCATCTTTTTCTTTTTATTCTTTTTTTTAGAGAAATGATAATAACCAAAAAAGAGGACAACAAAGGGTAAGTAAAAAATAAAGTGAATTTCATATATACCCATTTTTAACCATTAAATGTCATATTTACACAATAAAAAATCATAAAGACATATATATCCAATTTATACATCAAATTAGTCATATTTACCCATTTTATCATAAAATCAATTAAAACTAAATTATAAATTATTCAAATTCAAATTAAAACATAAAAAGCTTTGAGTATCTCGTTTCTTCCTCTTGAAACAAGTTAACAAGATTAATATCTATACTAAGGAGCATGTTACTACATGTCAAAAGCCTGTTGTAAATTGTTTGGGCTTCCTTAGGCCTGTTTCTTTGGCCCGTGAACTTGAGTCTGGTATTGTGTCTTTCGCTTTTTTCTTTTTTATATAATTGTTTCTTTATACCTGCACTATTCGCGATACTTCTTTGGCGATTCCTCTGCCTACTCACCTTCCGTTTTCATCGTGATGTTGATTATTTTTTTTGGTAACCATGGTTTCCGACACATTGGCCGAATAATCCGCGAGGCTCAAACCAGGTAAAGCCCTCCCTTTTCAGGAGGTTGGCGTGGCCACTCAAGGTTGACTTACGGTATGTTGATTCCATATTAATATCTATGTAATTCTACATGTTTAGGGTTTACACCTTGTTACAAGTTACTAACACCGTTCTATGTCGATTCACTACCAATACGCAGACACAAACTCACAGCTCATTCATATACAACTAAAAACATGTGGTTTGTTTGATTTTGTGGATAACCTAGCGAATTCCTCCAAACACGAGGTCTAGTTTTTTTAATTCATGCTTTTTTTAATAATGTTTTGGTTTTAATTATGTTTAATTTTGTGGAAGTAATAATAAACACTTGTTGCATTCATAGTTTATTTGAGGTTTTTGTTTTCCATTTTTTCGGGTTTTGAGATTAGGGTTTTGTCATAATTTGAGGGTTTTGAAATTAGGGTTTTGTCATGACTTGGTGGTTTTGTTAATTTCGTTGTTGCGGATGCAGGTTACGTTGCTGATACTGTTTGCAGCAAAGTGTTTACTTCATCATTAAAAAGAGATTGACTTTTCAAGTGTTCTTATGGGTATTTGGGTGTGTGGCACCTGACAATCTTTTGCAGTTTACTACGTTCAACTAAGGGTTTTCTATGTAGTTTTATAGGGTGTTTTTGTGTGTGGCGTGGCGAGTTCCCTAAGCTCGCAACCATAGCGGACATGATGGGTTCATGGTTTATGGTTTTGGATTCCGTTCTAATACTGATAATGTTTTCAAAATGCCCTGTCATGATTATCGTAGTATGAACGAAATGAAATGGGTCTTCAAAGATTCGACCGTAACTTGGCGAGGCAACGACTGAATGGCATAGTATAAGTGATTACTATGCAACTGTGTTTGTTGCAGCCATGACGGAATTCGGTATCTCTATTACTCGACCCCTGTTTACAGCTTTGAGCCTGATTATTTACGGCATCACTTTAGTGAGTGATATGTTCAAAAGTTGAGACATCACCTTTTGGTATGTTGTACTTACATGGCTGTATTTTAAGTTGGGGTTCACAAGGCCAATTAAACAGGTTTCTTATATATTTTTTCAAATATATTCTTAGATATGTAGAAAGTTATTAGAAACTAACTAATTATAATGTCATGTTGATAGGAGAAAACACCATACACATGTAGCTGGTATTGTTTACCATGTTGCGATTAGAATGGTGGTGATATCGATTATAAGAGGTTGTGATGAGTATGAATGGCTTCCATAAAGTTGAGATTGTCCACGTCGTGACATGGCAACTTATTACAGCGCCAGCCATGGCGGATGCATCCTTTTTCTTTGATTGTTAGCCTATATGAGCCTATTTTACAATGATGTTGACACTTCTTACATTATACTTGGAGTATATGCGCAGAGATATGAGTTGCTTTTGTTCCTGAGAAGGATTCAATCCAGCGTTTTCTGGCAAAGTTGGATTTAAGTATGCGAACTAAAATTTATCCTATTGTATGTTTCGATTAATCAATTCAACTGCCTTCTATAATTTCTTGATATCAAATCTATACTAATCGGGTATTAATGTATATGTTCAGGATAGTGGATGAAGTTGGATTACATATATAAATCATAACATGTAAGTTTGCAAGAAATGTTGAGCTTACGTTATTTAGTATATCTAATGTAAAAAAATCAAATTTATGATTTTAGCTGCTAAGTCATGTGCATTGTTTGACTACTCATTTCGCAAATTAGTTTCTCGGTTTCTTATATTTTTTATTCTTGCAGACCATTTAGAAAGGTAAGAGCGGTTATTGGAGTGGTTATTGGAAGTGGTTACTGAAGTTGAAGAGTTTACACCGCGTACTATGGACTGCGTGGTCTCATTTGGGGAGCGTATATCCACTAGAGTTTTCACACCTTATATGAACAAAATTGGAGTCGGCTGTCAAGTATGTCTCTCTTTGACGTTGTACCACCATTGATGTTTAGCATTCCAAAGTGACATTACTAAGGTAACAAATTTTTTCTGTTCTTACAGCTCAGAATTGATTAGAGCCCCCGAAGCTTTACAAATCAAAACTTTTCTATTTCTGCAAGAATGACATCAGTGGTTACAAGGTCTAAAGGTGGTGGTTCGAAATGCATTGCAGCTCTTCACTATGGTCATGTATGTACAGATAGGGGGTTTTTCTTTACATCAACAATCGATAAAGCTATAGCCAAACATCGAGTACCTATGACAGGTATCCATTCAGGTTCAATGCGAACAAAAAAAGTTTCTACCTTCTCCCAGCAGGGCAAACAAACGCGTATGATCTTTAAACTAACTGAAGACATGTGCTTCGTTGCATAACCATCTAATTCCTAAACAATTAGATGGTGTATGTACGTATGGTTGATAAGCTTGCAAGTTAGCATTCTGCACCTATATCCGATATCCAATCTGATTGTATGTCAATAATGACGTTTAATATATATTTGACTTGATATATATTTTGACTTGAATTAAGGCCAAATACAAGAAAGTTCAATATATATTTGACTTGATATATGAGATGCTTTATAAGATAGACACTTAATACTATATTGATGTATCGTGACAGATTTGAACTATGACAACCATAATTCTTGCTACTTAAGGTGTATCATTTTGATCATCTATGCACATGTGCCAAAACATATCATGGAGAAATAGGCAAGATAGATGCACGATACTGAGGTTGCTTTTGGACTCTACCCTGACGTCTTTGAATGAACATAGATAAATCACCTCCTCTGTAGTAATCGAGGATAAGATATATCTTCCCAGGTTCCTATTTTCACATAAGTATGAACTTTCCAATTTTTTATCCATATCATTCCATTCTTCAGTTTAGTTTTGTAGGCTCTTTTTCCATAATGTGAGGATACATGGAAAAATAGACCATAACAGATAAAAGAAAGTCCAAGATTCCTGAGGATCAATAAACGTTAGAGACCATAACAGTCAAACATGTCTATCACTTTATCCTAGGCTTGGTGTTGGGAATTAGAGTCTTCTACAACTTAATGATGCTGGTTCAAGTTTGTGCGGCTGCTAAAGATTAGAGAAAAATGTCTAAGTCATTAGTGCTGCTAGTGTAATGGTTAGTGCTGCCAGCACAAAGTTAGTACTGTCAGTTTATTATAGATATGCATTGATCACTTTACGCGTTTTGTAAGCCCATTAGGGTTTCCTTGGTGTATAAAAGGAACCCTAAGGCATAGATCTAGATATCAGTTTTTATATTAGTTTTTCATAGTTTGCATAGTAATCATAGTTAGTATTCATAGCTATTTTGTAACTCAAAATAGTTTTCAATATATTGAAAGTTTAGTAAAGATCTGGTTTTACTGTTTCATTGTTCTTCTTAGTATTGCAAACTAGATTCCGCATAGTTTGTGATATTCTCAATCTTAGTTTCTACTATAGTTGTCTTGGATCTATCCAATACAACTAAGCTTTAACAAGCTAAGTAAGATCTGTTAAAAGGGATCAACAAGTAGTATCAGATCTTGTTAAGAAACAATGAATAAGAAGAACACTATATCTTCACAAGATCTCATAATCCAAGAGAAGACGGAATCACAGTCAGAAACTACCCAAACAGTGTCTGCACTAAAACTTCCTATACTCAAAACAGGAGACTATGATCTATAGAGCATGAGAATGGAGCAATATCTTACTCACACTGATTATGCTCTTTGGGAGGTTATTGTAAATGGTGATGCACCTGCTATTGCATCAGCTAGTGCTGGTACTGAAGGTCTCATTCCTCCTAAAACTGCTGAACAAAAGCTAGCAAGAAAGAATGAATTGAAAGCAAAAAGCACTTTGTTGTTGGCCATTCCTGATGAGCACCTATTGAATTTTCATGGAATCAAGGATGCAAAGACCTTATAGGAAGCAATCAAGGCCAGGTTTGGAGGCAACAAAGAATCAAAGAAAATGCAGAAAACCATTCTGAAGCAGCAATATGAGAATTTTGATGCATCAAGATCTGAAGGACTAGATAAAACCTATGATAGGTTTCAGAAACTCATCAGCCAATTAGAAATTCATGGTGAAGTTATCTCTCAAGAAGATGCAAATCTGAAGTTGCTAAGAAGTCTACCATCAGCTTGGAACAATATTGCTTTAATCATGAGAAATAAATCTGATTTAGACACATTAAGCATGGATGATTTGTATAATAATCTGAAGGTGTATGAATCTGATATTAAAGTCCAATCAAGCTCAAACTCTCAGAATGTGGCTTTTGTATCTTCAGAAAACACTAGCAGTGCTAATGAAGCAATTAATACTGCTCATGAAGTTTCTACTGCTAGTTCACAGGGACAATCTTCTTCCTCAACTTATGCTGATGATGTCATATTTTCCTTCTTTGCTAATCAATCTAATAGTCCATAATTGGACAATGAAGATCCGGAGCAAATTGATACTGATGATCTTGAAGAGATGGATCTCAAATGGCAGGTCGCCATGCTTACCATAAGGGTGAAGAGATTCTTAATGAAGACAAGAAGAAATCTAAATTTCAATGGCAAAGTGTTGGCTTTGATAAGACAAAGGTTGAATGTTACAACTGCCACAGAAGAGGTCACTTTGCTAGAGAATGCAGGGCACCAAGGAATCAGGGGAATAGAAATAGAGATGCTCCAAGAAGGTTTATACCAGTGGAAACTCCTACAAATGCCTTGGTTGTTCAAGATGGGATAGGTGGTTATGATTGGAGCTTTCAGGCTGAAGAAGGCATCACAAACTTTGCTTTAATGGCTTATACATCCCAAGGTTCATCAAGTTCAGACTCTGAGGTACATACTTGCTCTAAAGATTGCTTAAAATCATATGAAACTCTTTAAAAACAGTATGATCAACAACGTAAAGCTCTTAAAAAATATAATCTAGAAATTATAGGTTATCAAATAGGATTAGAATCATTAGAAGCTAGGATAGTTGTTCATGAAAAGAATGAAGCTGTTTATGAAGAAGACATTGCATTTTTAAAGTATGATGTCCAAGTGAAAGATATTTCTATCAAAGACCTTAAAAATCAGTTGGAAGAAGCTTTAAAAGAGAAAGATGATTTGAAACCTAAACTAGAAAAATTTGAAGAATCATCAAAGAATTTAACTAAACTGATAAATAGTCAAATAAGTGCTAAACACAAAGCTGGTATTGGTTATGATAGTCAAATGAGAGTGAATTAAATAATATTCATATGAATAAGAGTGAAGTGGTTCATAGTGTGTTTAACAGTAGAGAAAGTAATGTGGATGATAGTCTAGTAAATGATAGATTCAAAACCGGTGAAGG
>BQNB010107409.1:862-23178 GCA_026074375.1 Tanacetum coccineum | reverse complement strand
AAAAGAAGCAAAAAGCTAATCTATCCTATCTAAATAAGCAATAAGAGCAAACATAACCTAGGGAAAACAAGCAAATAAGCCAGAAATGAGCTATAAAACTCAGCAGTACTAACTTAACTGCTAGTTTTAACTTAAAACTGCTAGGCTAATAAAATGCAAAATAAACACAATGAAATAAGAGATAAGCAAATAAGCTGAAACAGATATTTAACTACACCTAATAAGCACTCAGGCATAAAAATAAGCAATTAGAATAAACTAAAAGGACAGAATACTTGAAATACAAATAAAACTTTAAATTTTTACACTAAAGCACAAATAAGCTCAAATAAGCTCTACACTAAAGGAAATAAGCTAAACTAGCTAAGACTACCCTAAATATGTATACTAATCATAAATAATAAAAAAATAAGCTAATAAGCTAAAATAAGCAAAAATGCTACAACAGTACTAACTTGGAGTTAGTACTGTTAGGCAAAAAACTCAAAAGGACTTTTCTAACTTAAAAATAAGCTAACAAAAGGATCCTTGTGGCTTAGTGGCTTATGCCACTGAGAAGCTTATCCAATAAGCTTCAAGAATCAACATTCAAAAGGGAGTTTGAAATTTAAATGAGCACTGAAATTTTTTTTTGATGAAAATGACTGTTTTCTAAAAATTTCCACACTTAGAAAATTTTTCAAAACATTGCAATCTTTGAAAAACACAACTTTTGATCTTATAAATAAGCACTTAAACAGAACCTTATGAACTTTTAAGCTAAAAACAGATGAAGTTTAAACTACAAAGAACTTATATTATCAATCAAAAAGCATTTGAAATAAAGCATAAGCAACAAAAAGCAAATGAAAGAGCGAATTTTTCATGATCCCAACACTTAGCAAATTTGACAGATTTTGGCAAAATGCAAGCTAACAATGCAGACTTAGAACTTATGGTTTTTACTCACTTTTAACACTTGCACAAACACAAAAACATCATAAATAAACCAGATTCAAAATTCTACTCAAATAAGCTTATGAAATAAGTTGTATGCTCTCAGATTCAACACTCAAGTTATGAAACCTATAATTAAACTTTAACAATACTCAAAAACATGTTAAAAGACCTTTAGATTAATGATCAAATTTCTCAAATGGGTCAAAATGAAACTAGCAGTACTAACTATGGGTTAGTACTGCTTGTGCCAAACACCCCTTTAAGTTTTTAAAAGTCATTTTACTTTTACTATTTCAAGCCGATTTGAGCCTAAATTGTTAAAAACAGATTATCAAATAACAATATAAGGCACTTATAAGCAGATTTCAATCAATAATAAGCACTTAAGTGTCATTTGTCCCTTTGTGAGGAGGGGTGAGTTTTAATGAGTTTTTGGCTGGGGGTGAACAGTGGTCGAGGAGGGGGACAGGGAAGCGTGGGGCAAGAAAAGCCCCTCAAGTTGTATATGTTAATTGCATATGTAGTCCTTGTGGTGGTAAAGTTTTATGGGGTTAGCAGGATCAGTCCCTCAGGTTATATACGTGTTTTGCAAAAATGGTCCTTTTGGTGTATAACTTTTGGGGTTTGGCAGAAATGGCCCCTAAAGTTGTATTTTCTTTGACTTGATGTCTTCTTGGCTTTGACTTTGTCGGGGTTGACTTTGGCTTCGATTTGACTTTGGCTTTTCCACGCTTTTCCATTTCGTGCTCGGTTTTGTCTGTTTTTGCTTGATTTTTCGTCCTTTTGTCGGATATCCGTTTCCTGCACAATATAAGTGAAAACATACAAATACAATGTATTTTTGGTACGTTTTTGGTCATTTAAGTCCGATTTTAATGGTGAAAGGTATGTGTAATTAAACGCATACCAAAATCCCCCATACTAAGACATTGTCGTGTCCTCACGCAATGCTATGAAGTAAGCACTTAGAAAACTAAGAATCTCGATCCCCCTCGACTAATAACCTCGAAAAGTAGCTAAGTGTTTGTTGAGGGGAAGTAAAGACTCATAAGTTTGGAAAAGCCCCGTCTTTACCATTTTAAATATATACTTTTACACATATTTTTGTATTTTTTATTTTAAGCAACTAACTAACTTATTTGACTTTCGTTATTTTATAACTTTTAGGGATCATAGAACAAGATGCATTTTGATCTGAGAATGCCCCAAAAAGGATAAATTCATCGTCCCCGACTTTTTATTCCAAACCAAGCTTAAAACAAAAATGCACCGTTAATTATGAGTTAAGATCTAACACTACTCATATTTTGCAACTTTAAACTTTTCACTTGCTGACAATTATTATTTCTTAAGTGTATAGTGCTATTTGAATTTAACTTTGGATCAATGATTTGCAAAATTCTAATGTTTCAACGGTCACCCGAGAAGTAATGAAGTTTTGAAGCAGATCATCCCAAGTAGCGACTTTTCGTCTCGGACATCAACCTTGCGGTTAAGTGACCAGGCTTTTGACACCCCACAGAGACAGTATCGGGACCCAACGGGACCATAGGTTTTCAAAAACTCTCAGATTTTCCGTATATACATAGCTTATAAAATAGAATAGCCAAAGTTCAAAAGCATATTTGAATTTAACAAAAAGAGATCTTTTATTTATTAATTCACACTTAAATATTAAACACTTATGAATTGTAACCCTCGACCTTTTAGAAGGCTCAACATCGGTTTGTGAGCCGGCAAGATACAACAAATCTTATATCATCTCAGATAATTAGGGCTTTCTTTAGAAAGCGTAACAATTGGTTGTGAGCCGCAAGTTACCACCAAACTTTTATCAGCCCACAGTTCATATTTATTATATTTTTTCATTTTTCAACATATCATCATTTATTATATATATAATATTATATAATATATATATATATAGAGAGAAGAGAGAGAGAGAGAAGAGAGAGGGAAGAGAGAGAAGAGAATACGTCTTTTGAAAAAGATCAAGTATAAATTTGCTAAAGTTTTTGCTATATACTACATAAAAATTATTGATTTAAGTTTAATTTCCAAAAGTAGCACGTATATTAATCAGGTTAAGAGCTTATGGGAGAAAAAGCGACAAATTACACACATGAGCTCTTAAGATTTCCAAATAATCCTTGTTTAGCATCCAACTCATACTTAACACTATCATTTTTCATTCTTCGCGAATATTCGCGAACGCTTAGTCTAAAAGTTAAGGAACAAGCTAGAGCTCAACACGCTCGATCGAGTCAAAATTTACTCTTATTCTACCCAGCAGGAAAGTCAAAATTGTGACAAAACACTTATTTTATTTTTGAAAATTTTTAAATTTTTTCATTTTTTTGAAATTTTGGTGGTAAAAACAGGATTACGTGAGAAACAACGGCTGCAGGCACAATCAAATCGAAGATCCCCCCCATACTAGAATGAAACATTGTCCTCAATGTTTTACGAAGGGTTTCTACGTAAATCCTAAGCCGTTTATGAATTATGCTTAAAGATAAACGTTAGTCGATAAGATTAGGATATCGGGATTCCCAAATGAAGCTGAGGATTGTGAAGCTCTTGTGATCGAAGGACAAATACCGCGAGCACGAGAGGCTTCAAAAATCCGGGCAGTCCTGGACAATACAAAACACAAAACACGAGATAATGGTAGAGGCGAGCCTCCTCACAACACAAAACACATACTAGCAAATAGAAAGAAGATAGAATGGATAAGCATGGGGTGCCTCCCACGAAGCGCCTTGTTTTTGTTAACCGAGTCACAAGCTCGACTCGACCCCGAATTCATTGGTCCATGGGGGAGCAAGTGGAAGATAAAATCTCCATCGGACTTTCATTCAAGTGGTTTGGATAAACATTGAATTTTATGAAAGTTCCACTCCGATGAGATACACTCGGCATAAAAGAATCATAAACGGAGATGCCAGGGTCAAAAATGGTATCTTCATTCCCACAGGAGAGAAGATATGGAGGAGCAACTGGATACTTGAGAAGTAGAAGAAAGATCCATACAATATAAGTGAAGAGAGGTTCACTTAAAAGTATGAAATCCAAATCCAGGTGAAGGGTGGTATGGGTGGGTAAAACATTAGGCACATGAATTCTTGGTTCTTTTGTTGGGAAAATATCTTCCACCTCATCCATAGTAAGATTGCCCAGCTGAGGCTTAATCTTAAAGCAGAAATGATGTTTTGAGATTAAAGTTTGCATGTTTAAGGGCCCAGTAGGCTTTGTGCTCCAACTCAATCGGCAGATGACATGCCTTTCCATATACAAGCTTGTACGGAGTACACCCATGGGTGATTTGTACGCTTTTGTATTTTAGTTTAGGTTTTTGTTTTTGTTTTTTATTGTTTATTTTTTGGTACGAAGGGCCCAGAGAGCCTCACCAGTTTATCCGACCAAGAGCATGATTTCGCCTATTGTCCTTCCAAGAAATTCTTTTTAAAACCACGTTGTCGATCCTCAACCTGCCGCACTTGTTTGTAGGTGATACGCGGTGGAGATAACGATGAGTGCTCCATATTTAAGCATGACCTTGCAAACTGGTACATTGCAAAAAAGGTTCCACGATCACTATGATGGCACGAGGGGCACCGAATCTGGCAAAGAGAGATATTAAGAAATTTGCATACTACTCGTTCGTCGTTTGTGGGTGAGCGCCTTCGCTCAACCCCTTTTGACAGTAATCACAACCACAATTATGTTTTTTTCCCTTTTGATGAGTGAAGTTGTCCTATTGAAGTCTAATCCCCCAAAACCGTCAAAGATTTCAAAACTGGATGGAATTTTGAGGCATCTCATCCTTTTGTGAAATTTTATTTCCTTGTCGTTGGCACGAGTCACAATTTTTAACCAACTCGTGTGCATCTTTGTAAATTGTAGGCCAAAAGAATCCGGCATCAAAGACCTTTTTTGGCGGTGAAATTTGCACCGTGAGGTCCTCCTGTGGGTCCATTATGTCAAGCTTCGAGTATGTCGGAGCTTCTTTGTCATTCACACACCGCCGATCACTTGATCGCACAGATTTTGATAGTAAGGGGGTCACCCAGAAGTAGTGTTTGACATCTTTGAAAAACTTTTTTTGTTCTGCTGGATGACATTCCCTTGATAATGAAGTTCCCCGCATGGTAATTTGCGAAATCTGCAAACATGGGGTACTATCAACACGAAATCAACCCAGTCCTAGAGTTACGTGAGGGAATTGTTTCTGTGATTTCCTTGTTCTCGAGTTTTATCATTGATGAGTGTTCTCAAGTCTGGAAAGATTGACCGGCGGCCAGATTCTCTGCACCTTTTTTGTCTCGGATGATAACATGCGAATTCTTGGATGCAAAGGATCCACCGCATCAGTCTTGGCTTAGCATTCCTTTTTAAGTGAAGAGATCACTTTATAGAACGTCGGTATACACTAAGCTCTTGGACAAAACCAGATATGACCGAAATTTCTCAAAAGCGTACACTACGGCAAGCAATTCTTTTTCATCTAGTGTAGTGTAGCTTTAAAGCTCCGGTCCTTGTTTTGCTGGCATAGTGAAATTTATTGGAAATGCTTGTTTTTTTGTTGCCCTAGTGACTGTCCCCATTGCAAAGCCACTTGCATCACTCATGATTATAAAGGGCAAGTCCCAGTCGGGATCAATCAAAATAGGAGCCTCGGTCAATTTTTTGTTAATTTTTTTTTTTAAAGTGTAAAAAAAAATATTAAAGGATTCGATACACTCTTTTGAGAAGAAAAATGGAGTCTCTTTTTCAAGCAAGTGAGTCATTGGATGGGCTATTTTTTAGAAGTCTTGTATGAAACATCGGTAAAAACCAGCGTGCCTAAGAAAACTTCAGACACCTTTCACAGTAGTCAGGTGAGGGAGCTTGGCGATAATGTCAACTTTAGCTCGGTCGACCTCAATTCCCGACTTAGAGATTTTGTGTCCAAGAACAATGCCTTCCTTCACCATAAAATGGCTTTATCCCTAGTTTATGATCCAAATTGGTGTCTTCACACCGTTTAACATTTTAGCCTCAAATGGGGATAGGCATGTAGAGAAAGAATCCCCGAAGACTAAAAAGTCATCCATAAACACTTCCATTGTTTTTTCAATCATGTCATGGAAGATTGCCATCATACATCGTTGAAACGTGTCGGGTGCATTGCATAGCCCAAAAGGCATGCGGCGATAGGCAAACGTTCCGTATGGGCAAGTGAATGTTGTCTTTTCTTGGTCCTTCGGGTCTATGGGAATCTGAAAATAACCCGAGAAGCCATCAAGGAAACAATAGTATTGATTTCCCGCGAGTCTTTCGAGCATTTGATCCATGAAGGGAAGTGGAAAATGGTCCTTTCGTTACCCTCCAAAAATGCATATTCTAAATGAGGTGGCAAGTCCTTGAGTTCAACCTCAGGGGGTGATGTGAAGTTTTAACACACGTAAAATATATATAAAATATAACCTTAAGAGTAATTAAGAAAATTACCAAGTTACCCTTGATAAAATTCACTCTCAAAAATATATATATTATATAATATAAAATACGTATATTAAACTGGGTAAGTATGATCACCCGGGTCGTTATCCCCAATGACTAGTGAAATTGAAACCACGTTTAAGTTCGGATCCTGATTTGAATGTAGCAAGGATATTTTTGATGATCTATATCTACTAAAAAAACAATTAAAATTTTTAATCAAAAACGCAAAACGGGACACTAAAACTAAGGCCAAAAACCTAAAATTCTACAAAATTTAACCTAATTTTTATTTTTCTTTTTAAATGTATTCTAATTGACTAAAAACGAAGTTTTAAAAAAAACTAGAGTGAAAACTGAGTTAAAACGAGGGTTTAAATTGAAAAACGAGAACACGAACAAAACCCGTTCTTTAAAAAGATGAATTTTGCAAAATAGACCCTACGAAAGTGAAACTATTTTTCCTACAAACTTAATGACAAAAGAAAATTTTATAAAAAAGATTTTTATTTTTCGGATTATTTTTCTATTTTTTATGGTTTTTTAAAGTTTTTAAAGAAAATAAAAGATTAAAAATACTAAACTTATAGTAAAAATTCTAGAAAAATTACGGAAAATAGCTTAAGCTATAACAAACCTAAGAAAAATAAGCTCAAAATTGTAGCTTATAAAATAAGCCACGAAATAAGCTTAACAGCTTATTAGCTTATAAAACTTAAAAGGTGTATAAAGATTAAAGGGAAAGAAGGTATAACGGATGAGCTAATGTAGCAAATTGGTTAACACGCATGGTATCTATGATGGAGGTCGGGGGTTCGATGCAGGCAAGCCCCAATTTTTTGCATCTTTATTTTTTTTTTACTTTTTTGAAAAACTAAAAATTGGAACTTATAAAAGACACTAAAATAAGCTACTTTAATAAAAGGTACATAAGCTAACACTAACTTATAAGCCCTAAAACAGCTTATTTAAGCTGCTGTCACAGAAACTAAGCTTTTGGGCTTATTTCCACTTAAACAACTACAATAAGCTCAAATTAAGCTTAATTTTAAAAAGGAAAATTGTTCTAGAAAGCTTATAAGAAGCTTAATCTAAATGTGAAAAGAAATCTAAGCTTATATTACTAGAGGTCAACTAAAAATGGAAATGAAAGATGCATACTCAGGAAATAAGCCAAAGTGCAATAAATCCAATTACAGCAAGGAGCTCAATAAGCAAACTAACCATTAAGCTTTTGAAACTAATAAACCACTTATAAACTACGAATCTAACCCTAAAAATTCTAAAGCCGTCCCCATAAGCTAGAAATCTGAATTTAGCAGCTACTTAAACCTTAGTACTGTTTTGGTTTTTTTAAGCTTTTTAGTGACTTTTGACACAACTTTATGCTAGGATAATAACTAGAAACCAAAACTAAAACTTAATTTGTATTAAAGATAATAACTTAGTCTAGATAATACTGAAGATAAGCCAATTAACCCTAACTTTGCTAGCTTAAATTTGGGAGATTAAATTTTCAGCAGTACTAAGTAACTTAGTACGCTGGATGCACTTTGCAAAATGGCAGGTAACCTAAGGGATGATCCTGCACTTATAAACACTCAAATGAGTGAGGCAAACAAGAGTTAAGAGCACACAACAACTTAGATCACTCAAATCCAATTTAAGCAATTAAAACTTAAGCTACAAAATACCCTGGTGCAGGAACATGCATAATAAGCTCTAATCTTTTCATTTCTAAAATCTAACTTATAAAAACTCTTTAACTAAATAACTTAATGAAAGAATTGTAAACTGGATTAATGAAAAACTAAACTTACTGACTATTGGTGGACAAGAAGCATAAACAAACACCCCTTTAAGATTTTAACAGATTTGAAAAAAACAATGAGAACTAAATGTTAAACTCAAACAACCAGATTATTAATAGCTTATAAACCAACTTAAATAACATTAAAAAATAAAAAAAAAAAAAAGAAAAAAGAAACGAAAAAAACGAAAAAAAAAAAAAAAAAAAAAAAAAAAAAAAAAAAAATTAAAAAAAAAAAAAAAAAAAAAAAAAAAAGTAAAAAAATAGAAACGCGACCGAGGATACAAGGTTCCCACCGCCAGACCGTCACAACAACTGAGTATTAACCCTAAAGCCATAAATCAAAGATAATGCAACATTTTTTTGGTTTTTTATTTATGAAAATTTATTCAAAAGAGTAAATCTAAAGATCTAAACTAATATGCAAAAACAGATAAAAATTAATGACTAATAAGCATAATGGAAAAAGTAATAAAACACAAATAAGCAACTATAAAAAGCACAATAAGCAGATTATCTAATATTCAGCAAAAAAATTTTTAAAGTTAAAAAGGTAAAAGTGAAAACTAACAGAAACTAACAATGAGCTTCATCAAGAACAAAGCTATGCTCATAGAGCTAATCAACAAGCTCTTCTAGCTTTAAAATAAGCAAAGTAAAATCCTTGATTCAATTCTTATTGAATCCCCTTCCAAACGTCCAAAATCCATAAGCTAAGGAAATTTAGCTGTTTTAAGGTTTAGGTATGTTTTAATAACTTTTGAGCTCAATTATTAGCTTTAGAGACTAATCAGAGCTTAAGATGACTTATTACAACTTACAAATAGTAGAAACATTGAGATTTATAAAAAACAATTATCAAAAATGATTAATATAAAAATTGAAACACTAATTCATTGATTTAAAAGCAGCTTACAATACTAGGAAAAAGAGATTACAATTATCTAAAAACGATTTAAGGAAAAATTACATAAGCTAAACAATTAATCTAAATTAAGCTACTACTACTAAAAACTACTCTCCTGTGTGTGTGAGGAGAGGGCCTCTTTTATAGCACTTGAGGAAGATTCTAGGAGCTAAAATCAGTTAGACGCTCCTCTTCATTTCATCCCTTGATCATCCTTCAATGATTGAATCCATCTTTTACACCATCGGATCACTTATGAGCTCACACGGATTGCCAAGCTGGCAATCCGTTTGAGACTCATGTGTGCTTGTTTACTGAGTATATTTAGTGTAAATCCCACATTCCATTGTGCTTCTTCATGCTCTGACGTGTCGTCTCTTGCTAAGTGATTAATGATTGCACTTGATTAGACTAATCTAGCCCTGCTTTTGCGTTGTTTACCACTTGAATTGACCATTCGCACCTTCAATCTCCATTTGCCCTTTGTTTTCACCTTGGTTAAATGTGGAGACGATAATGAATAGTAAAAAGCTCTTCCCGCCCTTCTTTATAACTGAAAACGGGTGAAAAGTTTTAAACTTTGGAATTGTGACACAAATGGCCCCTCTCTTTCTTTATAACAATTCTAGTGTAATAAATTGTTTTAGAAAAGGCAACAATGGTCCTTGTGGTTTTATAAAAAAGGTAATGGGCTAGGGTTTTGGGCTTTTGTGTTGGGCTTTGGATCCGGGGAGGGCCCAATTAGAGGAGGAAACATTTTTGGATTTTTGTGAGAGTTGAGGGACCAAAGTGAAACATTTTGAGGATTTGTCCTTTTGTTTTTGACTTTGTTGTGACTGGACTTGGCTGCGGGCTTGACTTTTCTGGCTTCGGCTTTGTACTCTTCTGATTCTCGTGTCCGTGCTTGCTCATTTTTGACTGCTTTCTTGTGATTTTTGACTGATCCATACCTGCACACACAAAACACAAATACAAGCATATTTTTGCCATTTTTGGTCTGTTTTGGGTTTAATTGGGTTATTTTAAGCATAAATGGATATGTGTATTCTACACTTATCAAAATTCCCCAAACTAAACGATTGCGTGTCCTCACGCAATATCACATGCCTTATAACCAAATACCTCAAAAATTCCCCCAACTAAACCTTTGAAAAGTAGCAAAGATTTTTTGTTGAGAGACTTAAGAGATCACAAGTTATAAAACACCCGATTTCCCATTTTTAAAGATTTTTCTCTTTTTATGATTTTTCTTGATAATTAACTACCTAACTACAACTTATTTGACATAATGTATTGTTTTCATTACCTCATTGGTAACTTTTAGGATCATAGAACAAAAAGCACAATTAAGTGTCTAAAAGATAACTTCATCATCCCCGATTTTTCACTTTTCCCATGCTAAGCTTAAAAATAAGATCACTGCTAATTACGAACTAAGATGCTAAGACTACTTATAATTACAACTTGTGAATTCCTCTTCCCGACATAGATAATAAATTTAGTGTGTGTTCAAATTAAATTAAAACCAATAAATCACATATTTAGATAGATTAAAATCCCGACCAAGCTTTACATAATGGGCCTTTGTGACTACAACTTATTTGTGTTGACATAATGTATTGTTTTCATTACCTCATTGGTAACTTTTAGGATCATAGAATAAAACTTCATCATCTCTTCTCTAGCGATCCCACCGTCATCGGGTAAGTGCTAAGGCTTTTGACACCCCATCCGGAGAATACTAACCGAAACGCATGAACTTCCGATGAGAAAGCTTTGTAGACTTTTGCAAACCTTAGCTCAAAAAGAATACCTTGGTTTTAGAAAATGAAACTTTTACTATTTATTTTCTAACTTTGCAACTTAATTATTTACTATTTACATTATTAGGCTAGGAATTGGTATCACTTTTCTTTCGACGACACATCGGCCTCGCCTCCGACAAGAGCTCGCGTACTTATTATGATATCAACCCTAAATATACAATCTCCACCCTTTCTTTCGATGTCACATCGGGAGCGAACCGACAAATGCCCATGTACTTTATTGCGATGGAGTTTGTATATTAATTATTAACACTTAAGGATTTATAACTTGCATCCTTTTTATTCACTACATTGATTTTTTTTTTTACAAATAGTAAAAATTTCGTATTTAGAAAACCAAAGTATAAACTCGAACTAAAATTCTTATTTACCAACGATATTTGACTCATCATTGATAAAGCTTTTTTCTCTAAATATGTTGATTAGACTTTTAAGAGTAAAACTCTAATTTGCAAAAATTAAAGAGAACACGTATAATTAATCATTTTAAGAGCTTCGGGGAAGAAAAATCACAAGTTATTCTTATAAGCTTTTAAGTTTTCCAAATAAACTTTGTTTAGCATCCTAATTCGTAAACAACACTATCATCTCTTATTCTTCACAAAAGATATTTGCAAATACTTCTTATTCTTCACAAAAGATATTTGCAAATACTTAGCCTATATAAAATCCAACTCGGCATATTTAAAATCTACTTGAGATTAGCACAAGTTTTCATTTACTAACGATTTCAAGTCTAGCATGTTTAAAGTCTACATGAGACTAGCACAAACTATCATCATTAATTGTTAAGGAAGAAAGCTAGAACTCTACACGTACAATCGGGTCAAAAATTACTTCTTATTCTTACCAACGGAAAACCTACATTTTTGTCTTATCACTTTTTTATATATATATATATTTTTTAAACATTTTTAACTAAATAACAAGACTGAAAAATTTAAATTTTTTTTGCTATTTTTGTGGGAACAACGGGTACGTGAGAACAAAACAATAAGCAAGCAACATCAAATCGATAGATTCCCTTCCCTTGTAAGAGGTTTACCTATAAAGCTTTTTCAAAATGATCACACTTGTGTTGCTTGTCTGAAAGGAAAGCAACACAAAAGCTTTTGTAAGGCCAAGGTGTTAGCTCTATTAGTCAAACTCAACTACTTCATTTGGACTTGTTAGGAACCTACATTGTGGGAGTGCTAAACCATAGGACCTATTGTTTGGTTTTGTTCACACTGATGATTTTTAGCAGATTTAGTGGACATTTTTCTTAAGAACTAAGGATGAAACTAGTGCTAATCTTAAGGACTTTATAAGACAAACGGAAAACCAATTGAATCAAAAGGTTAAAATTATTAGATTGTTGATACTGGAACCAAATTTAAAAACACGGTGTTATTGAATTCTGTGGGTTAAAGGGTATCAAGAGGGGAATACGGCAATGCAGAACTCACAACAAAAAATGAGTTGTTGAGAGAAACGAACCAGGGACCCTTATGAGCTGCAAGAAACCATGCTGCAGATTCATTTTTACCTTAATACTTTTTGGGTGGAAGAGTTAGTACTGCTGTGCTATGTTTCTTAAACAGGGTATTAGTGGACCAAGCACTAATTCAGACATTATGAACTTTTAACTGTTAAAACACCCATTATAAGTTAATAGAAGACCTTTTGGGATTGCCATTGACCATCTTACACCATAGGGGACCACTTGGGCAAGTTTGTTGAAATCTGATGAGGGATTTTTTGGATTGGTCATTCTCTACAAAGAACGGCTTTTAGAGTATACAATTTTATTATCCAAAAGAGTGAAAAAAAAACTGCACATAAACTTCATAGAGAACAAACCCAATGTTGCAGGGAAAGGACCAAATTGGCTTTTTGACCTTGATTATTTGACTGATTCTATGAACTATCATTCTGTTAGTTCAGAGAATCAAGCTAACATACATGCAGGACAACAAGAATCTAACCAAAATGAAGGTACAAAAGACAAAATTGTTGCAGGGGATTCTGAAAAAGAAGATGAATCTGCTCAAGACTGTTTTGAAGTTCCATTCTGGCATTCCAGTTCTTCCACAAACACCTCTTCTTCAAAATCAGATAAAAAGAGAGGAAGTCCAAGAGAGAAGAACAAATCTTTTGGATGATCTTGCAAGAATTCAGGCAAGAAAAAGAAGCTAACGGAGTGAAGCTGAAAGCTCTCAGGACGGATTTTGACAAGAAAACTGAGAACCTTTCCTTAGGGTGGGCTGACTCAGGCAGAAGTGCTAGACTAGCGGTACTAACATTTTTAGTACTGTTAGCACAAACAGCTAAAGCTAGCGTACTAAACAATGTTTATTACGTTAGCACACAGTTTAATAATGGTAATGCATAAATGAGGGATATATTTTTCTGCACAACCAATTTCCAACGACGATGACTCGGAAATTACCTCCACCGCGGCTATTCATGGAGATTGCTCTGATGGTATCTTTACACATGCATTATATGATGATGAGGGTGCAGTGGTCTGACTTCACAAAATTTGGAAACTATTGTGCAATGTTACGTCCTATTCCCACATCAAGAATTTCATCCTCTCATCCTCTAAAATTATTCTAGGCGATCCTAATCAGCATGTACAAAAACAAGAAGCAAAGTCAATAAAAGTTTGAAAGCTTCATGCTTTTGTTAGTTATGTTCAAAAGCAAAGGTGAACAATCATAAGACTTCATCACTGTTTAATTTGCTTATTTCTATCTCAACATGAACCCAAGAAGATTCAGAAGCTCTTGAAGATGAAAGTGGGTTGATGCATGCAAGAAGTGTTGTTGCAGTTTTGAGGATCAAAAAGTTTGGATTTAGTCGATTTGCTTATGGAAGAAGGCTATCGGTTACAAAGTGGGGTGTCCGAAAATAAGAAGGATGAAAGCAGGAGTGGATTGTAAGGAAAAAGTAGATTGGGTTGCTCAGGGCACAGGCAAGGGGAGGGGGGGGTGAAGGAAAAGACTTATGATGAAGTTTTTGCTCTGTGGCTAGACTTGAAGCCATAGGATCTTTTTAGATTTGCTCTCATATAAAAGGCGCTTAATCGTTCTATTCTGATGAAGGGAAAAGTGGCTTTCTCTTATGGCAAGATGGATGAAGAAGTATATGTGTCTCACCACCAGTGTTTCCAAGATCTAAGTTCTCCTCAGAAAGTCTACAAAGTGGTTTTCAAGCGTTGTATGGATACTCAAGCTCCAAGAGCATGGGTATGCTACTTTATCCACTTTTTTGTTAAAAGAATAGATTACAGAAGAGGGACAATAGACCAACTCTCTTCCTGAAGGGCAAGGATAACATGATATCAATTTTAGTTCACGTCTATGTGGTGATTATTCATCTTTGGGTCTACAAAGAAGTCTTGGTGTGATGAATTTGAGGCTTTGATGAAGAGTAGATTTCAGATGAGTTCAATGGGTGAGCTCACTTTCTTTCTTGGTCTACAAGTCAAATAGAATCCAAATGGCATTTTTATAAGCCATGACTAAGTATGATATGAAATCCTGAAGAGTTGACTTTGCAGTGTTAAGCACTGCCAGTACACATACTGAGACTCTGAAGCATTAGTCAATGATGAGGAAAGACAGTGATGTTGAGTTTGATGTCCTCTTTATAGATCATGATTGGCTCCTTACATGTATGTGACAGCTTCTAGGCCATTACATTTGTTTTGCAGTCTGTGCATGTTCTAGGTTTCAAGTCACTCCAAAGACCTCTCACTTAAGTGTTGTTAAAAGAATTTTTAGGTACCTAAAGGGGAAACCCAAACTGGGCCTTTGGTATCCTAGAGAGTCCTCATTTGACTTGGAATCCTACTCAGATAGTGATTATGCTGGAGCAAATCTTGACAGGAAATCCAAACAAGAGGATGTCAATTTCTTGGCAGGAGCTCATAACTTGGCAATTGCAAAACGCTAAAACCATTGTAGCACTTCTACACAGCAGAGCCGATATGTGGTGTTGACTGCAAGTTGCTGTGGGCAAGTGTTATGGATTCAAAATCAAATGCTAGACTATGGGTTCGACTTCATGAACACAAAGATCTACATTGATAACGAAAGCACCATTTGCATTGTAAAGAATCCAGTATATCATTCGAAGACAAAGCATATTGCTATACTAGGCACCACCTTAATTCGAGATGCATATGAGAAGAAACTCATAAAGTGCTTAAAATCCACGCCATGACATGTAGATGACTTACTAACAAAGGCATTTGATGATTAGCCGATTTTCCGTTCTTTAGTTGTTTCAATAGGGATTGCTAAATCCATAAGTACATTTGTTAAAGGGGTGGGTAATTTAAATGGGTCATCTATGGTAAAAGAGGTTAACAACACCTGGCTAATCAACTTGTTCAAAGAAACCCTAAAACCTTATACTCACCTTTCTACCCCATCAAGATTCCATTACCATCACACCAAGCATAGCTAACCGTACCAAAACAAGTGGTCTGTACCTTTCAAGAATAAGAAGATTACTCTAAAGATGTTTATGCTAGATTCAGGGTAAGCATTCTCTTGTTGGAAGCATTTGAAGACATGAGATTTGTAAGACCATCAAAAGAGTATTTTCAGGTAAACATTGTTAGTTATGTGTTGTGGTGAGGGGAAGTCTTTGGTAGACACCTGAATAGTAGTCATGGTTAGCATGGCTCTACAGGTAGTGAGTCTACCTCTGTTTTTTGTTTTTAATGTTGTATGGATATTTTAACTCCAGTTCGATTTAAGAGGAATTTAGAGATGTCACTAAGGAGAATTATTGATGGTACTAAAGCATTCATGATACTTACATTGTTCACTTTTTGGTTAAACAAAGTTAGTACCGACAATGTAAAGTTAGTACCGCTAGGCAAAGTTTGTACCGCTTAAGAGACGATTGGAGAATAATACCGACAGACCAAAACTTAGTACTGACGATTTCAAAGTTAGTACTGATGAACAAATGGAAAGTACTGATGATCAAGTTGATGCTTCTGAAGAGATCTTTAAAGGTTCTGAAGACCAAGGAGAAGGTACTGAAGAGAAAGTTGAAAGTACCATGAGCAAAATAGAAGGTACTGAAGAGCAATCTAAGGAAGAAATTGCTACTCTCAGCTTCTCAACATCCCATCCAACCACCCTTATCTTGACTTGGTAATGATATGGAAACATAGTACCACTTTTCTCAACATGAGTAAAGCCAAAGCTGTTCACAAAGAGAAAGAAAAAGGTTGTAGAACTGAGGATGTTGAGATACTTGCTAGACCTAGGGACCTACTTCTACAGATCAACATCACTTTAAATAAAGCCTCTTCCAAAAATTGATCCTAAAGACAAAGGGAAGAAGACGATTGTAAGAGGAGTTTGGATGATTGAAAGTGAAAGTGATGATATTCTCAGCTGTGAAGAAATGCAAAACAGCTTGAGAGTGATGAGAGTTGGCTAGGAAAGTCCTAAGAAGATGTGGGGAAGCTGATGAGCGAGAACAACAAAATTGCTGAAAGAAGAAGTAGCCAAATGAAAGCCCTCCTCATTAACAAAAATTGATGATTGTTTAAAGCAAGAATTGAACAGACAGAAATACTTGCTGAGAAGGCTTCAAGCAAGAGAAATTGAGAGCAGTTTTTCAGAGAAAAGTAGCTACGTTTCTTTCATGATACAATTGCTGCTCAAAAGAGAAAGTTCCTTGCTCAACAAAGATCACAAGCCTCAGAAATAAACCTCCAACAAGAATAACTCAGACTCAAATGATAACCTACTTTAAAAGATGTGGCAAAACAAACCGGCTCAAATTTGCAGAGCAAGAAGTTTGAAGACATTCAAGCTTTGTATGAAAAGATTAAGAGATTTAATGAGATTTCATTCTTATAGATCTGCTCAAGATGAAATGTTTATCAGAGATGATGATATAAGGATGCTGGTTTATCAAAAGTGATAGTGATCAAGGAGAAACCAACGGAGAGTCAAGGTAGAGAAAGAAGAAGAGAGTATAGAAAAAGCAAAATGGTACTAGAAGAAAATGAAGACAAGAAAAAGAAGATATATTCAAAACACTTCTGAGTGAGATATGAAAAGAGGATGATGAACTGAAATTTATAAATTATATCTATCTTTCAGGATGAAGAAAAAGAGGAGACTATGAGGATTCTTGACAGAAGATATATCTCTCATGACTGGAAGACAGTGTGTCTTGGAACAAAACCACAACCTGATCAAGCTAAAACCCTTGAGAACATTAATCTGAATGTAGTAACAAGAAGCAATGGACAACAAAGATACTTTAGTATTTTAACAACAGTATTGTCCATATTTGACAGAGAAGATCTAAATGTTGTTTATCAACTGGTAATGGATAAATACCAAGATGAGATGCCTGAAGGTTTTGAAAGAGTTCTTTGGGGAGATTTGATGGTTTTGTTCAATCCAGTTATAACAAGATGAGTTTTTGGAGTCACAACATGAATGGAAGGTAAATCAGTTGGAAGTTGCACGTTTCCTAGGAGTACCCACTTTGATGATAATGAAGGAGTAGTCATTCACATGCTAACAGAGAAGAAGTATCTTTAAAAGACGGAACTAGTAGTGCATATGCTAATCCTAAAATTAGAGTCTGAAGACGAAAGTACCAATGGCATTGGAATTGATACGATTTACAACGAAGGTACTTGCTGATTTAGGAATCTAAAGAACAAGGGCTGATGGAAGTAAGAAGGTGTGATTGAGTGTGGCTAACCACCACACAACAAATGGTTATCAATTCACCATGCTTAATAGGCATAAGGAATTGGCTAGTCCACAAGCAAAACGGGCTTGAGGGTTTTTTTTTTTTTTGGTTAAAATAAGTGGTGGTGGTTTTTTAAAACCAAAAAAAAAATAAAAAGGGTTGGGAGAAGAACTTTTAAAAAAAATAAAAAAAAATTAAATCCGTTTATGGTTTACAATTTACCAAAAATGTAAGGTAATAACTCACCTTGCTTCCTTGGTGAAAGAATTGGCTAATAATATGATAGTCCGAGGATTCAACTAGTTCTTGGTAAAGACTAATTCAAATTGTTGATAGCTGATAGTTTGCTAAAAACAATATGGTTTATCAATGCACCATCTTATTACAATTGAAGCATTGGTATAGTGCTACACAAACGTATTTGGTAAAGACTAAATTCAAATTCCTTTGATGGTTGACAGTTTACAAAGACTGTATGGTATTTAACTACCATATTCTTAGATGAAGGAGTTTCTATCCCAGGCGCAAACGGCTACTGGTAAAGGAACATCAAATTCGTTAATGGCTGGTAGTTTGCCAAAAACTACAAAGCCAACTTAGTTGGATTGTAGATATCAGCTGTTGCTGTGTAGCTGAAAAAGATGTTGGGAATTGCTGAAAAGCCAAGGGCTGGCTGCTCTATAACGGATAGAGTGTACAAGGTAAGAATCATGAAGAATGTTTTGGATACATCCTCTGTGCATTAAAAGAAGAATAAAGAACAATCTAAGGTTCGTTAAAGGAATGAAGAACATCGAAGTTAAAATAGTTTAAATTCATATTTTAAGGGAGGGTTGTTAGAACTACTGTTGTCATGAACTTAGTTACGACTTTGAAATAGTTAGTACCGACAGTGATACTTATTACCGACAGTACAAAGTTGTTAGTATGTTAGTTTTTAGTACCTGTTAGTTAGTAATTTAGTTGTCCCGATGACACAGCTATTTAAAAGATATTTAAAAGATATTTTTTGAGATATTTGTCAGAAAGATATGTAAGCCTTTTAGGGTTATCCTTATGATATAAAAGGAACCATAGGCATAGTTAGTACAAAGAGTTCAACACAAGATCATACAGAACATACAATATCATAGTTAGCAATCTGTGATCCTCAAGAAAACACTTTAATAAAAGTTGTTATCGATTGATTCATTGTTCTTCTTAGTACTGTGATAAGATTCCGCTTAACATATAGGTATTCCTATCCTTGTTTTACATAGTTCAGTTGTTTTAATAACCTTAACTATCATCCTTTATTGGTTGCAAAGATCCATTCAGTTAAACAAGGAACCAGTGATAGCTGCACTAGACACTCTCCAATTGAGTGCAAAAACACAATGCAGGCAAAATCTAGGCCTAGGAAGGTTTAGATTAAATTTTCACAAGCTTAAGGTATAAGAAAGAGTGCCCTGGTGCAAAGCTTAAGGTAATAAGCTCAAACTTTTGAGATTATGAAAACTAAATTTTAAAAACTATTATACTAATGTTTAAAAATGATTCTAAAACTGACCCAAGCAAAATTCACAACTTATCTTGACTTTTGATGGTCAAACTCAGCTATGCCAATACACTTAAGATTTTTGACCAGTTTTGAAAAAGTTGTATAAGATCAATTCTACTATTAAAAACTTTGACATCAAATCATAAGTTTTAACTTCTTAATTAACCATAAACTTATCACCTGAATAAGCTGAAACTTAAGAATCTAAGAGATACAACTACTATATTTTTGGATTTTTAAGGTTTAATACGTCAGGAATGAAAATTGACTTCTACAAATAATATCTAACAATATATGATCAGAAATAGATAAGACGCACTAATGAGCCTAGTCAACACAAATAAGTAATAAGCATAGGCAATAAGCAGAGTTTTAGACTAATAGAGTACTTAATAGAAATTAAGCTAAAAATTAAAGTGACAATGACATTTAAAGAAGAAACTTACAGTGGCCTAGCTAAACAAGGCATTAATGGCTCTTAAAGCGTTGCTTACAAGCTCTAGCTTATTCATGTGCATAAGCTAGTATAGTCCTGAGATCCCCTTCCTTTGATTGGAATCTCCTTCCAAAAATTGATTAAAAGTCTACAGTAATAAGGGTATTAAAGTTTTTTTTATTCATGCAAGATTAAGGTTGAGTTCAAGCTTCAAATCATAAGCTTAAAGGGACTTTATTGAGGAGCTGAAAAAAGAGTTATTGAGGATTATTGAGCTTTAGCTTAATATCAAATAAGACAAATAAGAGATTATGAAAAAAAAGATTTTGAGAGATTAAAAACAGCTGAATTTCATTAATAAAAAGTTTGATTACAATACTTAAAAAGAAAATTACAAGGTTTAAAACAACATTAAGCTAGGAATTGAAAATTAAGCTAAACTAAATTCTAAAGCTACGTGTGTGAGTGTGAAGAGTGAGGCTCTATTTATAGCCAGTAGGTGAAGCTTCTAGTCCCTTGCTTGATGCCCACGCTCCTTTTGATCTACACCTTCCATTCCTTCAATCATTGGATATTTAGCTTGAGCCGTTGGCTTGCTCACACCCATCCTTTCTCCGTCACGTCATCTTTTCTTCCTATTTAAATGCAACTCACCGGTTGCCAAGTCTGTCATTCTTTGATGTGATAAGCTTGTGCTAGTTATGTGAGTGTGTTTAGTGCAAAACCCACATATCTAGTGTGCTTCTCCATTGATGATGTGGCTTGAGCTTGAGAGAGAGCTAGTAAGACTCTTGATTTGACCCATTTGACCCTGTCATTGTACTTGAGCTTCCTTGAATTGACCAACGCACCCTTTAATTTACAAAAGCCCTTTATTTTGATTGTGGGGTGAAAGGGGGACGATGGGTGAATAGTAAAAACCCTTCGCGCCCTTTTTTGACAGTTAAAATCGTTGGACTTTGGAATAATTGCACAAATGGTCCTTGTGTTCTTTCTCCCCTTTTTGAGTTATAATTGTCTTTCAAAAATAGCAAGTTTGGCCCTTGTGGTTTCATAAAAGGAAAGTGGCATAAATGTTTGGGCTTATGAATCCGGGTATGGGGTTATTGGGCTTGTTTGACTTTTGTTGACCATGTTTTGATTGAGGGCTTGACTTTTCTAGCTTGGCTTTTTGTACTCTTCTGATGCTCGTATGGTGTTGTCCGTGCTTGCCCGTTTTTTGACTGTTTTGTGATTTTTGATGACTCCATACCTGGTACACACAAAAACAAATACACGCATATTTTTGCCATTTTTGGTTGTTTTGGTTTAATTGGGTTATTTTAGGCAATAGAATGGATTATGTGTATTTCAAACACTTATTCAAATTTCCCCAAAACCTAACGATTGTGTGTCCTCACGCAATATCACATGTGTATAACAAATACCTGCAACTTCCTCTAAACTAAAACCTTTTTGAAAAGTAGCAAAGATTTTTTGTTGATGAGGAATTAAGAGATCCACAAGTTATAAACAAACACCCGATTTCCTTATCAAAGATTTTCTCTTTTTATGGAGTTTTCTTGATAATTAACTACCTAACTACAACTTATTTGTGTTGACATAATGTATTGTTTTCATTACCTCATTGGTAACTTTTAGGATCATCGAATAAAAAAAAGCACGTTTAAGGGTCTAAAAGATAATTTTCATTCATCCCCGATTTTTCACTTTTCCCATGCTAAGCTTAAAAATAAGATCACCGTTGATTACGAACTAAGATGCTAAGACTACTTATAATTACAACTTGTAAATTCCTCTTCCCGACATAAATCATATATTTAGGTGTGTGTGTTCAAATTAATTTAAATCATTAAATCCACATATTTAGATAGATGAAATCCGACCAAGCTTTACACATGGGCCTTATGGGAAAATATGTTAATCACTTAGCAAGATCACATCACAAAGCAAACAAAAACCTCCTTAGCTACGACATCGTTGGTTCACTTGTCCCATGAATGACTTTCTTCTCTAGCGATCCCACCGTCATCGGGTAAGTGCTAAGGCTTTTGACACCCCATCCGAAAAATACTAACCGAAACGCATGAACTTCCGATGAAAAAGCCTTGTAGACTTTTTCAAACCTTAGTTCAAAAGAATACCTTGGTTTTAGGAAATGAAACTTTTACTATTTATTTTCTAACTTTGCAACATTATTATTTACTATTTACATTATTAGGCTAGGAATTAGTATCACTTTTCTTTCAACGACACATCGGCCACGCTCCGACAAGAGCTCGCGTACTTATTATGATACCAACCCTAAATATACATCCTCTACCCTTTCTTTCGAAGTCACATCGGGAGCGAACCGACAAATGCCTATGTACTTTATTGCGATGGAGTTTGTATATTAATTATTAACACTAAGGATTTATAACTTGCATCCTTTTTATTTACCAACTACATATTTTATAGATTTTTTTTTGACTTTAAACTTATAGCACTAATTAATTGATTTAACACATTATTTTTGCAAATAGAAAAATTTCGTTTTAGAAATCCAAAGTATAAACTCGAACTAAAATTCTTATTTGCAAATGATGTTTGACTCATCATCGATAAAGCTTTTTCTCTGAATATGTTGATTAGTCTTTAAAGAG
>BQNB010107408.1:0-23178 GCA_026074375.1 Tanacetum coccineum | reverse complement strand
GAGGAGCGGGGTCTATGACCGGTCCCCTTAAATAGGGTGTCGGCCCCCTTATAATTAAGGGGGCCGCCCATTTTCAGACGCTCCCCTTTTTGTCCTATTCAGGGGAGGTGTTTACTGGACTTTTTCTAGCCGTTTTAGGTTCGAAAATTTGAAATTCAAAATGTTTATTTTGAATAAAACATTTCTTTTAAATGTAGAAAATATTTTGTGATGTTTATAAAAATGTTTACAATATTTTATAAAAGTTTGAGGTTGAATAAAAATGTTCTTTGATCATAAAATGCATTAAGCATTTATTTATTCATACCTTTAAGTGCTGTAAATGTTGAAATGAGAATTTACTCCTAAAATGTTGAAATGAGAATTTACTCCTAATTACTTGTTTACGTTTAATTTTACGTTGAACATTTTTATATTTTGTGATTATCAAAACGTAAAGATGTGAAAGATATTAATAATGTTTTTAGGCATTATATTTCTATCAACAATCTCCCCCTTTTTGATGATTACAAAATTTAAACTCATTAAATGTAAAATTATTTTTTAAACAAGTATTTAGTGAGTTTCATGCCATTTCTCCCCCTTTTTGTAGAATCAAAAAGGCATCGTCAAGGATTGCTAGTAAAATCGACGGAATAAGTGCTCCCCCTTGATGTGTGCTCCCCTTCGTTCGAGGGCACCAAGGATTCGAGCTATGGTTTCTTGGCTACAAAATGAGTTAGAACAATACAAATATTTCTAACATATAGGAAGGAAGAAAAATATGGCATATAAAACCACAATGATCATTCATTAAAATTAAAAAGCTGTGGTGCAACATACTCATGCCATACATAAGGAAAAATAACAAGCTAACTACATGAAATTAATACTACAAAAAGTCCTATAACTAGTAAAGCTTTATAGGACTTACATGCAAAATGGTGGATGATCAATTATTTGAGAGACTAAACATAGAGTATGTTTAGTTTGGGGAGGATGGTGGAGGTGGTGTGATGATGATTGGTGGTTGTGAGAGCATATGTTCAATATATGAAAACATATATTGAAGTTCATCTCTTAACCCAAAGATGAGGGTTCGGTTGTGGATACAACAAAGGCATGAGTTACCATGTGCTTCAAGTAAATTCCAAGGAATAGGATGCTCAATGATAAGTGGTAAAGGTGATGAAGTATCAAATTAGATATCAAGTACGGTAATTGGGGAAAGAGTGAGAGTGATGTCCATTGATGCATTTTCTTGAGTTAGATGTGGTGGAGAAACCCTTGGAGGAGGAGATTTTGGTGGGTTTAAGTAACCATTTGGTGAAAGTGATGTTAATGAGGTTGGTGATTTGGGTATGTAATCAATTGAAGATGAAGAAGTGTCTTTGGTTGATGGTGTTTTGGAGGGTGCATTAGGAGCACTAGGTGATGAAATTAGAAGTTTGGATGATGGAGTTTTTGTGTCAACTTGGGTAAATCCACAAACCATTGTTTGGTGAAAGATGTTTGATTTTTGGTCTCAGTGAAAACTTTGATATAAGGCTCTAGTGGAGGCCATAGAGGTTTATGGTGGTTGATGATGAATGAGGGAGATGGTGAATTGGTGATATGCATTTGGAGGGAATTTATAAGAAGAGATTTGTTTAAAAATAGAATGAATTTGAATAAGTTTAGGATATTCCAAATTTTGTTCGAGCATTCTGGGCAAATATAGCATCATACAAGGTAACTAAGAGGACAAAAAGCAGAAAAAAAATATTATTTTACCCGTGAAAATCTATGGGCGGTCCCCTTAAATATGGGGCGGTCCCCATAAAATTAAGGGGGCCAGCCTTGATGAATTAAGGGGGCCGCCCACTGTTGGTTCCATTTTTCACATAAAATTTATTTTTCTCAGAATTTTTGTGAGGGTATTTTTATTTTGTTGGTTTATTTGCAGCAAGCCCTATAGAGTTTTTATAAGCACATTTAATCATTTAACATATAATAAACATATTGAATCATGAAACCAAAGTGGCATAGCTAATTGATTTAATAAAACAACCAAAGGTTTAAGGCATCATAGCAAACAAGTACCTAAAAGATAACTAACACATAAGTCTTTCCGAATAAATCAAATGATCACCACATAAGTTGTTAATAACATACACATAATTAAGTTATAATTTGTTTCAAACTAAGCTTAGCCATCAAGCTCACTTCACTCATATGTCTTCATTTCTTCTTGTTGCCTAAACACTCCTTTTAGTGCCTTTCCAAAATGATTGAAACTCTGCGCATCTCCTTATGCAATTATTACGTTAGGTGAGCAACTCAGTTTGATGTTCAAAGAGAGTTTCATCGGGTTCGTAGGAAACGGAAGGCATTTGGTATTTTTTGTAGTTGAGTGGATCAAAAGAGTTAAGACAGGTTGTAGGAGATGGAGTACTTGCACGAGAAGTTTTGACATCATCATCATGTTGATGAGATGACGTACCATGATGATGAGAAGATGAAGATGAAGATGAGACGGAATGGTGTGCCTTACTACGATCACTTTGAGGTCGTCGAAGTTTGTTAAGAGCAAGAGGACGCATGACTCGATCAACAATGTCATAAATGACATTGTCGAGATGAGGATATGCTTCCATGATGTGTCAATAGAGACGAGTCAAGAACATGCCATATAGAAGATTTGTGGTTGGATTGGCTCTAGCATATTCGATTCTTTTAACAAAGAAGTAAGCAAGATTGTATTTTCCTCGGCAACAACACAATACAACATGTGAGCAAGATAAGCGAGGAGATGCTCCCGATGTCCCCCAAGTCTGCACATATTCTCTCAAATGAGTTCTTCCCATTGCTTTATGTCAAGGCTTAGTTCTTTAGTGAGGATATGATTTGGAGTAAGAGTGACGGTTTGACTCTTAATGGTACGGTCTACCATGACACATTCCAATTCAAGAAGTCTACGAATATCGTTGGGAGTAGGAAGGTCGGCGAAGTATGGTCCCTTGATCGTGAGAATGCTCAAAGATCCAAGGTCCCACTCGTTGTTGAAAACGGCTTTGACCGTGTAAGGTATTTTGAGGATTTGACCGAAATTGAGCAAGAGTGAGAGTTAATGAATCAGTTGAATCATAAAGAGATACAAGACAGCATATTTCATTGGTTTGAACCGTGATTGACTATAAAAAGTCTAGATAAATATCAGATCAATCGGTTTCATTGAGTTTAAAAAGACCAATCGAATGAATGTTTATGAAGAGACGCTCGACTGTTGTTGATGTAATAGCGCTTGATCAACAACACGACCTCGTAGAATGTTGTGATTTTCAATGGACTTGTAGAATTAGGAATAGGTAGGAAGAGATGGCCGGGGATTGATACTTTTGGATGAAGGACAGTAAGGGATATATCGGTGGTAGTGGCTCTTGGCATTTTGGCACCTAAACAATTTATCAACAACATAAAATGTTATACAGTAACATAATAAGGAAAATGGAATTAAGTTTTTGGAAAATGATAAATGTGGGACAAAGATTACTTCGACACTAAAAATAATTCCTAAGAAGTGATCCATATGTTCCTTAATTTATTTTTGACTTAATCTCGGATATCGAAAAATATATATTAGTTATATATTTTAACATCAAGACCATGAACCAAACACTCCCTTATTAATATGAAATTTGTTTAAGGTTGTCAAAAGCTATATGTCAAGTATATATCATGTTGACAAGTATAAGTTTATTATTTTTAACTTGATAAAAGTTAAGTGGTGTTTGTTTTTATTTAAAAATCGTGTTTTAAAAGGTTGAACCAAACGACCCTTTATTTTATACTAGTCGCAAAATATATCAACATATATATGAATTATATATCTTGATGACTTATACAAGCTAGTTAAGTGTTTACACAAGTGACAAAACTATGGTGATGGTCATTTTGACTCTAGAAGTTGATCCTAAGAAACTAATCAAACACCCCTTTATTTTGATAACACATTTTTCTATTGATTTGAAAAGTATACATTTAGGAATGTACGTTTTGATAGATAAAGTAATGTTGTTTTATCATGTTTTTAGCATGAATCAACAATGTATAAACTTTGTTTTAAGATTAAAAAAATATGTATGTATATTTATGAAAATTTCGAACAAAAAAAAATTTGTGACTCAATTAGTGTTTTGATTCAATCCTATCAAGAATGTAGTGTTTCTATGACTACGGGTATCATTATAGTTATGAAAATCCTAAGTAAAATAAAAATTTGAAAATGATGGCAGAACACCCAATTTTGATTGAAAGCAAACATTGGGATGACAATCAAATGAGAGAAGAGAAGAAGAAAAACTGTACGCTGGATACTAAGAGCTCTTAAGGTGCGTTTGGTTGGTGGGCTTTGATATGAAGGAATGGTATTGATTCAAAAAAATGTTTGGCATGCGTGAATTGGAATGAGGATTGGAAATAAGAATCATAGATCCTTTATAGGGGAGAAGGGTGGGTTTATATCCTATATTAGAAATGTTGGGCTTTGATAGATCCTTTATATTAGAAATAGATATAGATATACGAATATATTTTAGTTTTGATTTAAGTTCATTTACATACCAAACATTTACTCACATAACAATAGATGAATATCAGCAACTCATTTTTAACAAACCCGCTTTCATCTTTTTTCTTCAAATATTAATATCTTTTAAACCTTTAATCGTTAAGCGAAAAAAAATTATCGGAACGAACATTTAATTATCTTTCTATAGATTTTTTTTTTGAACAGCGGATTTTATTAAGAAACTAGCAAGGAGCTAGAATTACAGAGAAATAAAAGAAGGGTTTTTAAGCCAATCATCCCAACTGAACGATGCTTTACATCTAGACTTACACCAATAAAAAGATATGGAAACAACATCATCAAAAATAATCGCCTTTGAAGGTTTCTTCTCCTCGAATAGAAGTTTGTTTCGATAAGACCACACAAGCCACCAAACCACAAAAAAGACACCTTGGATCATCATCTTAACTTTAGACTGAAGACGTAAAGAGGCCATCCAGTTGATCCATTCAGTGAAGGAGTTAACATCCGAATATTCGATATCCCACCAAGAACAAATTTTGCGCGCAATTTGTCTAACTAAACAACAACTAAAAAATATATGTCTCGTAGATTCAACCCCCCTATCACAAATGGGACAAAGGATAGAATCGATCTCAATACCTCTACGCGAAATATTGAATCTCGTAGGAAGCGCTTCCAATTTGATTTTCCAAGCTAGAATATTCACCTTAATCGGGACACTTTTAATCCAAAGAGTTTTAGAATCCATCGTCAAGAGACGTTGATCATCAATAAATCTCCGAATAGAAGCGACAGAAAACTCCCCCGATCCCTCTAAAGACCAGAACCATCTATCAGGACACGGATTAAGCACGATCGGAATGAGCAAGTCCGTATTCCGACAAACTTTTTTTCTTCGTTTTTTCACGTTTTTTGTCTTTTTTTCTTTTTTCGTTGTTGTTGAAACTTGAATAAGAAATCACATATGGTTAAACACTAATTTGAATATTTTATTAAAATCACATGTGATTTTCCCACACGTGATCTCAATCACATGTGATTTTTTACCAACTGTGATTTTTTTACTTGTGATTATATGAGTTTATTAAATGAATTACTATAATCTATAATTACTATACAATGTGTGTGATATATGGTTGAAAAACTAAGAATGTATGTTTTCCTTTCCAAAAAACTAGAAAAGTTATTGATTTATAGACAAATACTTATGTCATTTAGTACAGATGTTTAATATTCGAACTTCAATATTAGTGTTAAATCACATATGATATGTAATTCGAATTTTGATACAGCTAGAAAACGTGATAAAACAACAAATTCTTCTTTGTCGAAAGTATATCAAAGTATCTGTCTATGGAAATATAACTAAATGTTGGTCGTGACATTATAATTTGTTTTGTGTAACGATTATCGGTTAATGAGATATTTAAATTATAAAGAATACGTGTAATTGAATTTTTAATTTAAATATTAATTAAAAAAGAATTTACTAAAAAAATGAGTGTCTAGATTTATGCTTTGATATCTGAGAAAATTTCCATATATAAAATAACTCTCCTCTATATTGTTTTGAAAAATTACGATGAGTCCTTTCATGTGTGATAATACTTCAAAATTAATACTACCAAACATAAACAATGATATTCATATACTAACTTTATATTAAATCCATACTAATAATAGTAATTATAGCAAACCAAAGGGACCCATAATGTTTTCGAAAGAGTATTGAGATTGTAGGTGTCGACATGCTTAAAAGTGGATAGGAAAAGAACGAACAGATAGGATATGATAGATATTTAGCAACGAAAGCGACGAGACGTTGTGTAATTTCTGTCGGTACGGTTTATTCCGTTGGAGAGTTTCTATTTGGTGAAGTTACAAGAAAAAATTGTCATGATATGTTTTATGTTTGACGTATTTTACATTCGTCGTGGTACATGAAAAACTATACGTTATCACACAGATTCTGTTACGTAATGATTTTTAGCTTAGCGGTATCAAACTCTTTATAACAAGGTTTCATAAAAGTTAACATATCTATAATAAACAAAGTTTAATGTAAAATACTATATGTAACAATTATTTTCATATGATTTATTTCCTCTTAAACCAAAATATACCAACTTAAAGCTTCGTTCCTAAAGGGAAAATGCATATCAATTTTTGATTTACTATATCACCATGTGGACCATGTGGACTTGTAAGGGGAAGACAGCGGTTGTTGTCTCTTATTGATTAATATATGTATTTTATAAAAGTCAAATATGTTTAAGTTAATAAGTAAGAAAGTAAAACGAGTATAAGATAAAACGTAAGAAGAAGGCACGTATAGAGAGGTGTGTTTGGAATAAAGGGAAAACATTCTGAAGTTTTGACAGGTGGAACCACATGCGGTCATGTCACAATGGAGCTTAAACATTTATTAAATTTTATTTTGCATATTCCTGTTTTCTCATCCAGGCTTTGTATGCTACTCTAATATGTGAGTGTAACATGACTCATTTGTCCAAAAAGTATAAACTAAGGGTCCGTTTGGTTTGTAGATGGGTTTAGAATTAAGATTAAGATTATGATTATGATTTGGATTTGAATTTAAATTTGTGTTAAGATTTGAATTTAGATTTAATGTAAAAAGAGAAAATATATTAATTTATCAAAAGAGGGTGAAAAATAAAATAAGTTTGTAGTATTATTTATTTTTAAATAAATATAATACATTTTGTTTTAACAAAAGAAAAAAATAATAATATATGAGAAGTGGAGGTTAGAGATGGACCCATTTTAATAGAAACTATTTGTGAAAGTAGAGAAATACAGTAATACGAGATTGACAAATAGCATATTTTTAATAGTTACTCCCAATTTTAGGATTCACAATAGGAAAAATATCATCTAAAGTTTACATTCAACATGACACGTAATGTTGTATGTTTTGTGAGGAGTGAAAAAACAAATGGGCCCTTAATTATAAGTTAAAAAACATCATTTACAATTTAACTGGCATTTTTGATTGGTGGAACATGATCCTATCATGTTGAACACCAACTTTTAAGGATCTCTAATCCCCTCAACTATATACAAACAGTACAATATTGGGCGTCATCAAATCCAACGCCTAAAGGGGTTAACGCAACGCACCTAATATTATGTTATCAAGGGAAGTGGATATTGGGATGTATTGCATCTAAGCTTACATGCAAAACATTTAAAAATTACGCCATTTTAACAAGAAAAATGTCAAATTGACCTCATTTGTATCATGTATTTCACAATATTAGTGTTTTCTCTTGATTGCATCACAACATCACTAAAATTTGGTTTACTTTGACACATGTTTTCTATACATCATATTGTTGGGTGTTTATATTAACTAAACAATTAGTTGTAGATTCAAAAATAGTTTGATTTGATTCACCATTAAAAGTGTTTCACTACGCATATATTTGTTCCACTACTCAAATATTGAAAAAATAATAATCAAAATAATGTATTTTTTAGTGATATTCAACGATTTTACATGTAATCTTAGATACATGACAGCCTCATATTCACTTTTCTCTTTAGTATTAATCTACATAATATATATACACATGATACGTGTCGATAATATGATTTAGCTTAAGTCAAAGTATTGTCTTTATGTGGCTTGATTGATTGATTTTGTCGCCATCTTTGAAATATATACGTGTATGATACATGTGTATGATACATCACGTTATATTAACTAAACAAATTTTTTGACCCGCGCTCTGTTGCGGAGTGCGATGTTTTACGTTTGCGGTTTATATTGATTTATGGTTTAGTGTAACGTAGCAGTGTTTAAATAGAGATGTAGTAATAAGTTTCAAATCATCTAATAGAATATAGTCGAGATCAGATGCCTTTGCTAGATACACATTGTTGCTCGAAATGAACAGTATTTTGTAGCAATACACTTAATACATAATTAGTGAGCACTAATGAGTTTTCCACAGTACTTCATTTGGTGTATATTTGTTGACTTTGTCTTCCAATGACAATTTTGGCACTCCAATCTTCCAGGTTCCAATATTCGCCGTTACGGGCATATATTGTCGTTGATCAATCGTTGTTTGCATTGTTGTTGCTTCTCTTGTTCTTGTTCTGCAAGTTGTTCAAGCAGTAATAAATATACGATTCAGTTGTAACTACGACAAAGATCAACATAACAGTTAATTTTGTAGAGTATACCTTTTGTCCCTCCCGAATTCTCAAAAAGAATTGTCTTCTGATATCGAACCGCTTTTGGATGTTCTTATTCTTGAGCAGCTTATCTGCGTATAGAATATCACACTTGATGTTCTAGACACTGATAAGGTGCTCAAGAATCAGCGCACGTCATCAAGCAGCAAAGTTCTAAGAAACATAATTTAACCTGTAATGGCTGGAAACAGTTTAAAGTAATGTCCCGCCAAGATATAAGCAACTGCAATTGAAGAGCATCAATTGCATAAAGAACAAAATTACACCCGCAATGGCTGCAAACACACTGAAGTGATACCCCGCCAAGATACGTGTCAACTTTAACTACCATAATAATCAAATCTGCCAAAAAGGCGTTGATCAGTAATAGGATAGGCATATACAAAGAAAGATGGGAAACCGAAGAGGCTGCGGCGAAAAAATAGTTCGTATCGAATTATTTGTCACGACATTCTCTTCGGTTCCGCTTCCTTCTTTGTTAAAATGCATTCTACCTATAATCAAGGCCTTTTGTGAGAATTTCTTTTAGTCAACGTGTATCGCAATTTGAGGCGGCAGTGGTGGTGACATTCATAAAAATTCATACGGAATAATGTATTGGCTCAGATAAGAGTTTTTGTAAGTCTGTCATGGCTGAACACCTAATAGGTTGCCTAGCCAAGCTTTGGGCTTTTATGTGTTTTGTTCAGACTATTCATATTCATCATTGCCTTATCAAGATATGGTTACCAAGCATAATATAGCATCAAAATACACGCCAAAGATTTTGTGATTGTCACGTATGCCGAACTAGAAGTCATTTTTCTACATCTAAGCACGCGTGAAAGTTCCAAAACCCTTAGCATACTCTGAAGATCATTCCTAGGTCCAAGTAAGAAGTCAACAACCAAAGACATATAATTTCACTTTTTAGATCGATGTTGTTGACTTCTGACATGGACGCTAGGGGTGGTCAACAGAGACGAATAACTAAGCTTTAAAAAGCTATTCTACCCGATGTGGTTACAAACAGAACAAAATAATACCGCATCAAGATACGGTTGGGCGATACCCAACATGATGTAACAATTGACAGGCACTAAGGCAGATTGGCTCAGAGTAGAGGTTTAGGTTTTTAAAAGTTGTACCTCGATGATGGCTGCATACCTAATAGGCTACATCGCCAAATCATAGACATTCACTTTTTTTATTATAACCGCTCATATTCATCATTGCCACATCAAGCAAACGGTCACTTGGTGAGAC
Organism: Tanacetum coccineum; assembly: GCA_026074375.1. NCBI lineage: Eukaryota > Viridiplantae > Streptophyta > Magnoliopsida > Asterales > Asteraceae > Tanacetum > Tanacetum coccineum. Next base: position 13,157 of record BQNB010107408.1, on the reverse strand, counting down.
ATAAGATACAAACATTGATCAGTAAACTTAACGTAAGAGCCAACTACATGTTAAGGGTTTTGTCACTCTCACGTGTGCCTAATTAGAAGCCATCTTCTTAACGTCGGCACACGTGATAGTGACAAACCCTTATCCCAAGCATCGCGTAACATCATATATAGCATAGGCAATTCCAATAACAACAAACAAAACAATCCGCATGCATAGAAGCTGTGTAATTAGTGTCTACGCTGCTTCGTATAACGTGACATGAAAAACTGATAGGCTCAGTGATCAATTATTGACTCACACCTTTAAAATATATAATATATAAATATAAAATATACTTATAAATATATATAAGAGGGTAAGAATCAAAAAATTACAATTATAGTAATCCGGGAGTATGATTCCCGGGTCGTTATCCCTAACGAGGAATGCAATTAAAAGTCGAGAGTCGTTTTGAAAAATCGATGCTTGAATGGGACAAGATTATGTTTGGTTATCTAGAACTATGGTAAAATTAAGGCAAAAACTTAAAAAAACTTAAGGTAAGATAAATTTTAACTAAAAACGCAAAACAACGCGCAAAAGGGGGAAATCCTAAAACGGGCCTAAACACCTTAAATTATCAAATGTTAAGTTCATAAAATGGACGTCTTTTTAGGATTTAGTATATAAGTCTTAAAGATAACTATAAAGTTAGATCAAAGAAAACTGGACTAAAAAACGAAGGTGATGGGGCTTAAAAATCTAAAAAGTGAACGGATTCAATCCCGTTTTTAAAACAAATTTTGAGAAATTTAAAACAAAAATTGAAATTTTGCAATTTTAACCCTACGAAAGCAAATCTAATTTTCCTAGGTTCTAAATGTTAAAAGAAAATTTTCTAAAAAAGAATTATATTTTTTTGACTTTTTTATAATTTTTTATGAATTAAAAATGATTTTAATGAAATTAAATGTTTAAAAATACTAAACTATTTATAAAAAAACTGGAAAAATCATGAAAAGTAGCTTGAACAGTGTAGAATCTAAGAAAAATAAGCTTGTGAAAACAGCTTATCGAATAAGCAGAGAAATAAGCCAAAACAGCTTATTATACTAAATAACCTAAAACTACTATAAAGAATAGATTTTGCAAAGTAAAACTGAAAAAGTCCCAAGGGCGAGTGGTAGAGGGGGTGTGTGTGTAAAACGTTTGGGTGTGGGGTTGAGGTCCCGGGTTCGAGCCTTGCTCACCCGGGGCTTCCCCTACTCCCAAATGTTTTTGCAAATTCCATTTTTTACAACTTTTTATAAAAGCAACAAATAAGCACTTTTTGTAAAACAACCTTTTTTATAAATCACAAATAAGCACTAAAATAAGCTAAATAAGACAGAAATGCTTTTTACTCTTTAAGGGCTTAAAATGCTAACTGTTTGGGCATTTTAAGCACTAATAAGCAAATGAAATCTTAAAATAAGCTAAGACAGATAAAAGGACATATCTTAAAAGCACTTAGGAACAAAAATAAGCAACTACAATAAGCTAGGATGGCAGAAAACTCAAAAAGCTATAAAACTTAGAAATTTTAAGCTAGAATGCAAATAAGCTTAAATAAGCTCTAAACTAAAGGAAAATAAGCTAAAGGGGACTTATTCTAACCTAATAAGCTATACTAACCTAGAATAAGCAAATGTAATAAGCAGATAAGCTTAAATAAGCAAATGAGCCTTTTGGCCAAAACTGGTAAGCAAAAAGGCCAATAGGGACTTTTCTAGCTTAAAAATAAGCTAGCAAAAGGATCCTTATGGCTTTTTGGCTTATACCACTAGAAAGAGTGGCCAAAAAGCTACAATAAGCTATAAAGAAAAAGCATTTTGAAATTCAGATAAGCACTTAAAAAGATTCTTGAAAAGGCTATCTCACTCTGATTCAACACTTAGACAAATTTTTAATAACTTTTGCTATTTTAACAAAACCACACTTTTGAGCTTAAAAATAAGCAAACAAACAGATCCTTATGGACTTTTAAGCTACAAACAGATTGAGTTTAGACCTCAAAGAACAATAATCAACACTCAAAAAGGAGTTTGAAATTCAGGATAAGCAACAATAAGCAAATAAAAAAGCATTTTCTCAAACTTTTTGAAAACTTAGCAATCTATGACAGTTTTGGCAAAAACTCAAACCAACAATGCAGGCTATTTAACTTGATTTCTAACCTCTTTTAACACATGCATAAGCACAAAAACTTCACAAAAGCAACAATAAGCAAAGCACAATCAAATAAGCAACTAGAATAAGCCATAACTTAACAGTTTCAAACCACAACTCCTCAAATCCTTAAAAATGAGTTTTACTACTTAAAAACTTTAACAAACTAAATCTTTAGACTAATTTAAGCTAAGCTAAACTGACTTAAGTGTCAAATTACAATTTTAACCCATTTTGACCCATAAAAGCAGTTAAACCAAACACCCATTTAAAAACTAATTTTAACTTTTTAACTTGATTCAAACTGTTTTAAGCTAAAACTTTTAAAAATCAGATGTTAACTAAGACTACTAAGCAATATTAAGCATATATCAACAACAAACAAACACTTAAATAAGCTGAAACAGATTTTGCAATTCTATAAGCTAATTAAGACAGATTTAGGAAAAAACTTAAACTAATGACTTCTAGACTATAAGACAAGCATAATAAGCATTAAACATCACAAATAAGCATAAATAAGCAAAGATAAGCAGGCAATAAGCAACAATAAGTAGTTGAATAGTAAATAGACTAAAAACTTAAAATGAAAACTTACAAAGAGTTTAAGCTTTTTCTTATGAATTTCAAAACCCAAAATAACTTATCATAATCCTATAGCTTATCCAAATAAGCACTAACCCATGGCCATCCAAAATACACCATGCTCCATGAGATCTTCTTTATATTTTTTTGGTATTTTTTAGATTTTTTTAAAAGATAGTAAATAAAAGTGATAAAACAGTAAACAAAGGCAAAGATTAAGAAGCTAAAAGCTCAGTGAAGTTTTTAGGTCATATCAATAAGCTGCATAATAGCTTAACAAACTTAACAGGTTATATTGAATGATCTAACACAGAATCTTAAAAACAAGACCTCAAACTTTTTCGTTAAAAACTTAAACTTTTACAAGGAATTTGAAATACAGAATAAGTTTAAAAACTTAAATCAAAATTACATTAAAAGAGACTAAAAACTAAGAAAAAACTACTCCCTCACTACAAGGGTTAAGCCCTCTATTTATAGGCCGGATAGAAGGACCTAGATCCATGGCTTGGTTTTCTTGTGTGAGAGGAAAAGCAGCATCAATCTTGGCCCTTCAAATCAACTTGTGCTTCTTTAAATTCATCTTAGCCCTTAGATGTGTCCACGCAATCATTCCCCAATGATTGCCTTGGATCGCCAACGTGTCAGAGCCTAAATACGTCACTCATTGCATCATTATTTGCTTCTAGAAGGGGTTTTAAGTGGGTTTAACCTCGGGGTACGAGTAATTTTAAGGATGAAGGGTAAACAGTAACAATGGGGGAGTGAGCGGGAAAAGGGGTTGTCTGTTTGTTTGATTGGTGCAGGGCACAAGTTTAGGTAAATGGCAAAAATAGTCCCTCAATTTTATATGAGTATATGCACTAAAGGTCCTTGGTGGTATAACTTTTGTTGCACCGTTAGTCCTTAAAGGACTAACGGGGACGCTATAAAAGAGGGTGTGGATAACGGGGTGTTATAAAAGATGTTGGGCTAGTTGTTGGGCCGGGTGTGGCTTAAAAGGACTTGGGCTTTTTATTTAGGTTTAGGGGTTATAAAGATATAAGTGGGTTTTCCCAGGCCTACTCGGTGGGTACGGGTGGGCCCACTTTTGGCAATTTAGGTTTTCGGGTTCTGTTTTCGATGCTCTTTCCAAATCCACTTCCCGGGGTTGACTTTGACTTGACTTTGTTGACTTTGACTTTTTTACTTGGCTTTGATTTTGACTTCTTTTTACGCTCTTTCCGTTCTCGTGCTCGGTTTTATTGATTTGGCTTCTATTTTTGTCCTTTTCTTAGATATCCATTACTTGCATAATATAAATGCAAAACATACAAATACAATGTATTTTTGGTATGTTTTAGTCATTTAAGTCCGGTTTTAGTGGTCAAAGGTATGTGTAATTAAACACATACCACCAAGCACAACTAAGTCCGTGCCGGACATGACAAGCTCTAGGGATCATTCTCACAGTAGAGGTCCCCCTCACAGACGGGACTCTTCTCTTAGCAGGAGTCGTCCTCGAATTAGAGATCGCTCCCGTGGCATCAAAGAATCATATGATAATACCTACTCCTCCTACAGGACAGGGGCCAGACATGGGCATCACTCTCGCGACAGGGATCACTCTCGTATCATGAAAAGAGGGAGGGCAAGCGAATCCCTGTTATCTCGCGTATCGGAGAGTGGCACCAGCGATGGGGGATACTAAAAGTCAACGTCGAAAAGGCACAAGCTTATAGATGAAGAAGACTTAGCAGTGCCCTGGTCATGTGAAGAGGTGGATCCATTCACACCTCGAATCCGTAATTTCAGAAGTTCACGAAAAACACGAATGCCTAATAACGTTAAAACTTATGACGGAACAGGAGACCCAGAGGATCACGTAAAAATTTTTCAAGCCGCAACACAGGTGGAACGCTGGGCAATACCTACGTGGTGCCATATGTTCAATTCTACTCTAATAGGGACCGCAAGAGTGTGGTTCGATGAGCTTACTTTGAAAAGCATAGACAGATACAAGGACCTCAAAGCGGCCTTCTTAGCATATTTCATGCAACAAAAGAAGTATGTAAAAGATCCAGTGGAAATCCACAATATCAAGCAGAGGGATGAATAGACCATCGAGGATTTCATGAAGTGGTTCAAAGTTGAGACTGGACGCATAAAAGGGGCCCCTGAGTGCATGTGAATCTCCGGATTCATGCATGGGGTTAACAACCCTAAGTTGACAAAGCGCCTTAACGAACACGTTCCAAAGACCATGAAAGAAATGATGACAGTCACTACTGCCTTCATACGAGGAGAAACTGTCGCCGCTTCCAAAAAGAAAGGTCACGCACCATGAAAACCACAGGATCAGCCGAAACGATATGTTTCTGAGCAGAAATCTGACTTCTGATGTTAGTCAAGGGAAGGACGGGGGTCTAACAGGTTTACCCCCCTTACCCGAACACCCAAATAAATTCTCATGGCCGAAGCAGGAAAGTTCAAACCATCACTACCCATGGTAACCCCGGTGGAAAAGAGAAGCATCAACAAGTTTTGAAACTTCCACAATGATAAAAGACACAGCACAGACGAATGTATGCAGTTAAAAAAGCAAATTAAAGAGTTGGTACGAGCAAGAAAACTCTCGCATTTGATTAAAGAAATTAAGCAAGGTCAAGATCAAACGAAGATTGGAAAGAAAGAAGCCTCGGCCAAAGACAAATCCCTGGAAATCTATATGATACAACTGTAGCATAGAACGACAAGGCATAAAGGGACTCAAAGCTTTGCCCGTGTTAACAAAATTACGTTTCCACCACTGACTACCAACAAGGGGACAGAAGGTCCGGTTGTCATAGAAGCAGAAATTGGCAAACACATGATCCACCACATGTATGTAGACGGGGGTTCCTCAACAGAAGTGCTCTACGAGCACTGCTTCAACTGGCTACGACCGGAAATCAAGAGCCAAATGGTCCCAACAACAACATCGTTAACCGGTTTTAGTGGATAAACTATATGGCCGCTGGGACAACTTAGGCTCTTGGTAACAATAGGAGTCGCAGATCATTCTACAAAAGCATGGATGAATTTCATGATCGTGAGGTCACTATCACCGTACAATGGTATCATTGGAAGACCTAGAATAAGAGAAATCCAAGCGGTACCATCCACAGCCCACGGAATGCTTAAGTTCCTGGTTGACGGAGGAATAGTCGGTATTCGTAGCATTATCTTAATACCCGTTGAGTGCGCCATAGTGACCAAATCATCTAAGGAGATACTCAAAGAGGCTAAAGTCCGTCATAAAAATTTTAAAGTAGTTCTACATCCGAATTTCCCAGATCAGGAAGTGGTAGTCGGAGGGACGCTATTCGAGAAAGGACGGACAAAACTATGCTCACTCCTGAAGGAAAACTTGGACATATTCGCATAGCAGCCGCCAGACATGACATGAGTACCATGATCAGTAGCAGAACATCGGCTTAATATCCGGGAAGGATATTTACCTGTTCGACAGAAGAAAAGAGGCCAGGCCCTAGAACGCGCCAAAGCCATTCAAGCGGAGGTACAGAAACTAGTAGAGGTGGGGATCATGAGAGAAGTTTATTATCATGACTGGCTATCCAATCCAGTCATGGTGAAAAATCATGACGGTAGCTGGAGGATGTGCGTGGATTTTAAGGAATTAAACAAGGCTTGTCCACAGGATTGTTATCCCCTTCCCGAAATCGACTGGAAAGTTGAATCTCTCTACGGCTACCCTTTTAAGTGTTTCTTGGATGCTTACAAAGGCTATCACCAGATATAGATGGCAGAGTCAGATGAAGAGAAAACGGCCTTTTCACACCAGCCAAGGGGTATATTGCTATATCAAAATGCCCTTCTGCCTCAAGAACGCTGGTGCCACATACCAGCGGCTGTTAGACAAAGCTTTTGACAGCCAAGTTGGTCGAAACATAGAGGTGTACGTTGATGACTTGGTTATTAAGAGTTACACAGAAGCAGAGATGCTACGAGACATTGATGAAACATTCCGTATGTTACGAAAAATTAACATGAAGCTCAATCCTAAAAAATGTATATTTGGAGCAGTGGAAGGCATGTTTTTAGGATACATGATTAGCCCAGAAGGGATAAAACCATGCCCAAACAAAACAGAAGCTGTGCTGCAACTCTTGTCCCCACAGATAATCAAAGAGGTCCAGAGCCTCAATGGGAAGTTGGCTAGTCTGAACAGATTCCTCTCCAAGTCAGCGGGAAAGTCCTTGCTGCTATTTAAAACTTTGAAGAATTGCATCAAAAAGAGTGACTTCCATTGGACACTAGAAGCGGAACAAGCCTTCAAGCAACTGAAACAACACTTGTCAGAGCTACCATTACTGGTAGCACCCAAACCAAAGGAGGAAGTGATCGTATACCTGTCCGCCTCCCACGGAGCTATTAGTGCGGTCTTGATGATTGAAAGGGGCACAGTTTAGACGCCAGTCTATTTCATAAGCCGCGCATTGCAGGACCCTAAACTAAACTATACCCCAATAGAAAAGCTAGTCCTAGCACTGGTTTTCACAGTCAAGAGGTTACGAAGATATTTCCAAGCGCACCTTATTGTAGTTATCACCGACCAACCCATCAAACAAATAATATCCCACCCCGATATGGCCGGGCGATTACAAAAATGGAGCGTTATGCTGGGAGAACACAATATCACGTACCGGCCAAGGACATCCTTGAAAGGACAGATCCTAGCAGATTTCCTTGTCGAGAAGCCAGACGAAGCACCACCAGATATGTCAGTGGTCAAAATCCCACAAGAGTCATGGACATTATTCACGGACGGATCAGCATGTGTAGATGGGTCAGGCACTGGCTTAATGCTGACAAGTCCGGAGGGAACAAAGTTTACCTACACGCTAAAGTTCCAGTTCACCACTTCTAACAATGAGGTAGCGTATGAGGCACTAATAGCTGGCCTTCGAATAGTAGCGCAAATGGGGGTGCACAATGTGCACATGAGTGTAGATTCTAAATTAGTGGTGAACCAAGTCCTAGGGACATACGTCGCCAAAGAAGAAAATATGGTCAAGTACCTTGAGAAGGCCAAGTCCCAAGAAGTAAAAACAAGAAAGCGGATGCCCTGAGCAAAATTGCGTCAACCAGCTTTGCGCACTTATCAAAACAGGTCTTGGTCAAAGTACTTAAAGAGAAATCCATACAAGAGGAAGAAGTGGCGAAAGTAGTAGAAGAAGAGGGACCAACATGGATGACACCGATAATAGAATATTTGAAAGATGGGACCCTTCTCTATGATAGAAAGGAGGCAAGCAAACTCGGTATCAAGGCTAGACATAACGATTTGTTGGAAGGGTTCTTTACAGGTGGTCATTCCTAAAGCCATGGCTAAGGTGTGTTGGACCACTCCAAGCATATTATGTGATCCTAGAAATTCATGAGGGGTCGTGCAGTATGCATGCAGGACCACGGTCTGTGGTGGCCAAAGCTATGCGATTAGGATATTATTGGCCTACCATGCATTGGGACGTACAAGATATGATATACACATGTAACGATTGTCAAATACATCGTCCCGTGCCAAGAAACCCCCAACAACCGCTAACCCCCATCACAGCTCCATAGCCATTCTACAAGTGGGGAATCAACATAGCTGGTCCTTTCCTGGAGGGACCAGGAAAGGTCAAGTTTTTGATAGTCGCTATGGACTATTTCACAAAGTAGATAGAGGCGAAATCCGTGGCGACAATCACCGGTAATCAGGTGAAGAAGTTCATGTGGGACAACATAGTATGCCGTTTTGGTCTCCTAGGAGAAATAGTTTTGGACAATGGTAAACAGTTCAGCGATAACCCGTTTAAGGATTGGTGTGAAAAGTTGAATATCACACAACGCTCTGCCTTAGTAAAACATCCGCACTCCAATGGACTCGTGGAAAGAGAAAACCAGAGCTTGGGTAAAGGAATCAAGGCCCGCCTGGGTGAGGGAAACAAGAATTGGATAGAAGAACTTCCCCGTGTCCTTTGGGCCCATCGTACGATGATTAAGTCAAGCCATGGTGATACCTCTTTTTCCTTGACCTATGGAACAGAAGCTGTCAAACCCGTAGAAATTGGAATGCCAACGTACCGCACCGCGATAGTAGACGTCGTACACAATGATGAAGAGCTACAGCTAAATTTGGACTTACTGGAAGAACGGCATGAATGCGCATCTATTCGTGAAGCGAAGGCCAAATTGAAAATGACAAAGTATTACAATGCTAGGGTCCGTGGTGTTACTTTCAGACCCGAAGACTTTGTTTATCGTAGTAACGAGGCAAGTCATGCTATGGATGGGGGAAAGCTCGGCCCAAGTCATGCTATAAATGAACTTAGGTGATTTTTGGTATAATTTATGAAGGTCATCAAGTAAGAGTTTTAATAGGGTAAAGTTACACTAAAATTCTACACTTTAAACAAATTGTAGTTAACTAGTGTAATGTGTTAATGAAGTGGTTAAGGTTAGGCATGGTGTCGGGGTGACCCATGATGGTTAATCAAACCCTTAGACATCCATCATATGTGTGTTACATGGACTAGAGCTTTTAGCTTGGTCGCGTGTAACCGTGTTTATTTATTTGTATAGTTGCGTGATAGGAATTGGAAGCTGTGTTTTGAGCATTTAGTTGAGTTACATAGTCCCACTTTTTACATTGTTTTAAACTTGGGATGGAAATGATGCAAGTGTTTAAATGAGTTTTGAATTCCTGTTATTATGTGTTAGTGTAAATGCATGGACTATTATGTGGCTAATGTGCGTTATGTGCTACATGTTTTGAGATGTGATATTGTTATGTGACCTACTCTGGTGGATTACTTGAGGGTATCCTTGGTCTAAGCTAGAGGGAAAGAGAGTTGGTATTATCCAAGGGTGATATGGGTCATCTGCTTGGCGTTTGAATGATTGATTTGATTTGGTGTTTGAGTGTTTGATTGAATTGCATGTTAGCTTGTATATTAGTTAGCATAATTGTCATGCAAAGAGTATTATTTTTTAATTGCAGGAATTGGTTAAATTGTTTTGGTAACGGATTGAATATGTGTGTCTGAAAACCTATGTTTCTCACCAACCATTGTGTTGACGTATAAGCATCATTTTTAGGTATTCAGCAGGATGAGATTAAAGTTAGGAAAAGTGGCTAGATGGACCGTAGGCAGCTCGCGAAGTTTAGTTATCTAGATTTTGTTATTTGTTTTGGGATGTTGAATGTTAATTGTTTTGTTTTGTTAGGATGTATGAATGTTTGCATGTCATGACGTTGGCATGAACTGCCTTCATTTCAATGTTAGACACCTTTTGGATTTTGTTGATGTGTTTGGGTATTTTCATGACACTGAGTGTCTATACCATGTATCTTTATGCATGTTTTATTTTCTCTTATAGACGCCAAAGTGTTGTGATGATTCCATTTCTCGCCGCGCCTCGCGTTTTCGCTTTGGCAGGGTGTGACAGATTGGTATCAGAGCCTTTGGTTATAGAGAAGTAGGTGGTTGAGCCTAGACTATAACCTAGGGGTCCTTCATGTAGATGCATTTAGGGCTTAAGTGTTTGATGCTATAACTGTTATGCTTCCCCTCTATTTTTGCATATCTTATATATCTCGTATTTTGCTAAGTTGTCATTTGTTGATCCCAAACCTAGATCGATTCCTTAGGTTATTTAAGGTTAAATTACCCTGGATGAATCCAAAAGAACTTGTTGTAGAAACTTTGTATGTATATTAAAGTGTATGCGGAATCTACACCTTAATACTCTAGAAGTAAAATCAATGAAATAGTAAGTATGAATGAATGAACACAAGATGTAACAAAATGCTTTAATATTATTAAAGATAATAATACGAGTACTCTATCTTAGTACTAGGGTTTACAACCTTGAAGCTTTTCTTAATCGACTTTGACAACTATGAAAACTGATAATGATACGTCTGCGTGTTTTTGTGATATCTCAACTAATGCCCTAGAGCCTCCTTTTATAGACTAAGGAGTCCTAGTCGGCTTACAATACATTCCTAAGATATCTCAATCTTTTCTAAACATAAACGTAATCTTCTAAATAAATACATTATGTATATCTTGTACATAAATATCTCAACACTTATCTTCACACGCATTCTTGTTCTCCAAACAATCTTTATCTCTTTAATTCGTCTTTATCCTCTTGACAGTAGAAAGTCTTCAAACAGTTGTAATCTTTCCACCAGCAGCACTAATAAACATAAGCAGTAGTAACATTAGTACTAGCAGTACTAATATACACTAACAGTAGTAACCTGTACTAGCAGTCTTAACTTTTACTACTAACAGCACTAACTACTTAGCTTATATTTTAGTCTTCAACACTGAGCAGTCTTAACTTCAACTAACAGCAGTAACTTTATGCTATCAGTACTAAATTATACTAACAGTAGTAACTAGTAGTGGTAACGTTATACTACCAGTACTAACCACTTAGCATAATTTCCATTATGTACCTGAGCAGCAGTAACTTCTAAGAATCCATGAAGTCTTTTAAGACCCAACAATCCTCCCCTAAACTTGATGTTCATCTTCTGAATCTTCAAGTTTCTTCTTTAAAAGTCTTCATCACACTTCAGGAAGATGCATTCAAACCTTTCATTTTCCTTTTCGCTGCTTTACCATAAGCTTCAGCAGTTGATAACACATCTCATTTTGATGATCAGATTGAAGTTTCTTGTTGAGCATATTGGTGATGGTAATTGGTGTAAGGGGGTATCTCCTTTCAACCAACATAAAAATGTGAAGATTATCAAACCTTACAAAGTAAACTCCAGATGAATTAATCAACTTCCAAATAGTCACCCTGTATCCTTACAACATTCTCCATACATCACTTTTTATGTCTGGTTCAAACATAACTTTCAAATCTCCATACAACACTCTTTTAAATTCATTTTCAGGCCTTGTATCACCATACTTTGCCTTCACTATCCTTCAAAGAGCTTCTAAGTCTTCTTTATCTATTCCTTGCATCATCCTTATCATTGAAAAGTATCTCTTGGAACTTCCATCCGCTCTTATCAACTGATAATGTACTAGCATCCCCTCTTTATGAAGCTTATAATCAACAATCACTGGTAATTTGGTAGCAAGTGGTATATCATCAATTGCTATATCTTCATCCTTTTTAATCACCAAAAGCTTCTTTAGCTCAACTTCATCAACTTCCTCTGACTCTTTTTTTCCTCTACTATTTGTTTCTTTGATGATTCTTTCTATTGTTCTTTCCCTGCTCTTTTCCTTCCAAGCATCTTCTTTCTGCTACCTTTAGCTGTTTCCTCTCTACCTTCTTCCTTCTTTTCTTTGCTTTCCTGTACCTCAGAACCCATAGCTACAAAGGTATTTACTCTCTTCATTTCCTTATCAAACAACTTTTGAATTTCATCAAAACTCTTTCCTTTTAGTTGTTTGTATGTATATCCACCCATGTGCTTAAGATAAGTAGACATTTGAGTTCTCTTTTGTGCCTTGGTAGGAGGTCTGTTTCTCTTTTCTTGTGCTCTGAGTGCAGCAAAATGCTTTCTTCTTTTCTCCATCAGTTCCATAAATAGTTTTGCTTTTTCCTCATCTGTCAATTCCTCTCTTTCCTTTGATTGGAGTCTCTCAGCCAGCAATCTATCAGCCTCCATCATAGCTTGTGTATTTTCCCATGACTCAATCAATGCTATGTTGGCTTCTTCTTCTTGTTTCCTTGCTAGCTTTTGCTCTTCTAATAATTCAGCATCCAACTTAGCTTGAATATCTCTTGCAATTTGTTCATCAAGAGCAATTTGATCTTTTCTTTTTAAAGGAACTTCAGGTTCAACCATAATACCTTTTCCTTTGTCTTTAGAAATTTAAGGTTGTGACTCTTGTGGAACTCTGAACTCACTTGGCTCCTGTACTACTATCCCTTTACCTTTGGGTCTTGTAGTTGTTGTTGTTGTAGCAGCAGTAGTAACAACTTTAGGCTTAGCTGATTTGATTTCAATAAGTGTTTGAGCCAAAGTTAGTTCATCAATCTTAGCAGCAGTAACTTGTCCTATATCAGCAGTAGAAACTTGAATTGTAGGAGCAACACTATCTTCAACACAAGCAGTAGTAACTGCTTCACCAGCAGTACTATCATCAAACTTTGTACTCTGCTCATTCTTCTCACTAGAAGCAACATCCATAAATACTTCAGCATCATCCAACACTCCAGTATCAAACATTAGGTCTTTATTCTGCTGTTCATTTACTAGAGTAACCTCAGCATCTGCATCAATATCCTCAATACTCCTCCCCTATTTGGATGTATCCTCCTGAGCACCTAAACCAGCATTAGAGGATTTAACTCTTATGGCTGTACCAAGTTTCTTGAATCTTGTA
>BQNB010107407.1:7117-23179 GCA_026074375.1 Tanacetum coccineum | reverse complement strand
TGTGTATCAATTTGTTGTCGAGTAATTATTTGCCTATCCCCTGTTGTAAATCTTGTCTTGCATCAATAATCATGCATCATGGTCTAAATTGTCTATCTGTTATATATATATATATATATATATATATATATATATATATATATATGTATATATATATATATGTATGTGTATATATATATGTGTGTTTGTATATGAACTGTATGTGACAAATCTTAGCAGAATTATGTCTTCCATCACTGCTCAACAACCCAAGATTGATCTTGAGCTTGTTCCCAAGGAGAATAGACTTGATATCGGTAAATGTAATGGAAGAATCCCTCGCGGATTGACACCAAGAGAACCCACATTTCAAGTCTTTCTAGATGCTATCGCTCTCACTCCATGCTATCCTACATTTCTCATCACTGCGGATGTCCCTAAAGTATACATGCACCAGTTCTGGAATTCTGTATACAAGCATGACACCTTCTACAGATTCAAGACTAACAAGAAGAAACGATTCAAACTTAATTTGGAAGTCTTCAAAGATATCTTTCAGATTTGCCCAAGAGTATCGGGTAGAGACTTTGATCCCCTTCCTTCTGAAGAAGACACTGTATCTTTCTTAAGAGAACTTGGTCATACCGGGGTGATCAATTCACTCAATGATGTTTTTTTCGATCAGATGCATCAACCCTGGAGAACTTTTGCCGCTCTTATCAACTGGAGTTTATCTGGAAAGACTAGTGGTCTTGACAAGATTCGTCTCTCCAGAGCTCAAATCCTTTGGGGTATGTTCCATCAAAAAAATGTAGACTATGTGGAATTACTTTGGGAAGACTTCATCTACCAGATTGAAAACAGAGTCTACAAAAAGCAAGAAAAGATGTACTACCCTCATTTCACCAAAGTTATCATTCATGACTTTCTTATTCAAGAAAAGTCACTATCCTGGAGAAACAAAATTGGGATGCACACCTCCAAAGATGACTACTTAATTAACTCCTTAAGATTTGTCTCTGTAAAAGAATCATCTCAGATCTATGGAGCTTTAATACCTGAATGTTTAACCAGCCCTGAGATGAAGGAATCCAAGGCTTACAAGACTTATCTTGGCCATGCTACAGGTGCTGTACCTCCCAAGATTGCTAGAAAATTTAAGAAAGCGTCTCCATCTAAGAAATATAGTATTCCTGTCCAAGCAGATGAAGAACCTGTCCAGAAAGGCAAACGAGTTAATAGATCTGCCAAGAAATCTTCAACTACTCCAGCTGCAGGTATTGTTTTTAGAGAGACTCCAGTGAAGACTAAGTCTACAGGAAAGGAAAAGGTGGATGTTTCACATGGAAAAGGTATTGATCTGTTATCTGAAGTAGCTTTGGCTGAAAAATCTTAGTTGAAAGAAGTAAGGAACAAGAGCTTAAGGGACTTTCACAAGACACATCCTAGTAGTTCTGGTACAGTTGCCGAAATACCTCCAAGTGTTGAAAAGATCACTCCTACCATCACAAGTGAAGGAACTGGTGATAAACCAGGGGTTCCCGGTGTGACAGAAGATGACTCTAGTGAGAGTGAATCTGAGTCTTAGGGTAATGATGAAGATGACACCAACAACGAACAAGAGGCAAGTGATGAAGGCAGTGGTCAGGAGAATGAAAGTGAAGAGCAAGAATCTGATTCAGAGCAAGATGACGAATCTGATGATGATAATCAAGAAGAGGAGGAAGTTGATTAAGAAAATGATGCTGGAGATGATGAGATTGAAAGTGATGAAGATAAGGGAATGGATGATACTATCGACCAATTTGATAATGATGTAGACGCAAGACTAAAAGAACACACTCAGACTGATAAAGAGGTTGTTCAAGGAGAGGGTGCTGATGCTGAAATGATTGACGCTCCACAAGGGAATGAAAATTTAGAGACTACTCAAGAACAAGTTGTTGAAGATGCTCATGTGACAATTTCTATTGTTACGAAGAAGACTGAAGTTCCTGCTACTAGTTCTTCTTGTTCATCCGATTTGGCATCAAAATTCCTAAATTTTTCAGATATTCCTCATACTGATGTAGAAATTGTTTCTCCACTAGATGTTCATGTCCACCATGAAGTCTCGAGAACTCAAGCACCCACTCTACTTACAATACCGGTTTCTGTTATCACTGAATCATCACCTGTACTCACAAACTTTCCTCAATCATCACAAACCTTCACTCCTCCACCAATACTAACAACACCCACTCCACCGCCGATAATTAAAACTACAAATCCTCTATCAACACTTCCTGACTTCGCATCAGTCTTTCAATTCAACAATAGAATAACAGTATTGGAAAAAGAAGTTGCTGAAATTAAAAAGGAACCTCTACACACTCAAGTGACATCTTTAGTTGATGAACATCTAGACACAAGGTTGGGAGAAACTAGAGAATAATTCATGAACTTTCTTTCAGAGTCTCTTACGGCAAGAATCAAAGAGCAAGTAAAAGATCAGCTGCCTCAGATTCTACCTAAGGAAGTGTCTAACTTCGCTCCACCTGTGATCAAAAAATTGATTAAAGAATCACGTGATGAAGTTACATAGCAAAGGTGTCTTCTCAACCACAATCTAGTTATGAGGCTGCTTCTACACTTACTGAATTTGAGTTAAAGAAGATTCTTCTCGATAAGATGGAGAAAAGTGAGTCATATCTGACGGCTCCCGAACACCGAGATTGCTATGATGGTTTGAAAAAATCTTACGCTCTCGACAAAGATTTCTTCTTCTCTTATGATGTGTATTCCTTGAAGCGAAGCCGCAAAGACAAAGACAAAGATAAAGACCCTTCGGCTGGATCAGACCAAGGGTTAAAGAAGAGAAAGCTAAGCAAAGATGCAGAACCAACCACTGAACCAAAAAAGAAAGATTCAACGTCTGGCTCTTACAAAGGCACCAAGTCCCAACCGAAATCTTTTGGAAAGTCTGTTCAATCAGAGGAACCAGTGTTCGAGGCTGCAGACTCAGACTTGCCACAAGATCAAGAAGAGAATCTGGGTGATAATGAAGATGAGCCAAGGAATGAGACTGCCTCTAAACGTGACTGGTTCAAGAAACCTACACCACCTCAAGAACCCACTGACCCTGACTGAAATATTGGCAAGACTACTCAGGAAGGACCAACTCAAAATTGGTTGATGACTCAAGCAGCTTCTACTTCTACTGATAAATCGTTGAAGGACTTTGATGAATTGATGAACACTCCAATATACTTCTCTAGATACATCTTGAATGGGCTAAAAATTGAGAATTTAACTCAAGAAATCCTGCTAGGATCAGCATTTAGACTACTCAAAGGCACACGCTCTAATTATGCTGAAATAGAATACGACTTTGAAGAATGCTATAAGGCTCTTTCAGAAAAGCTTGATTAGGAAGATCCTGAAGGCGGTGACTATCTATTTGCTCTTTCCAAACCCTTTCCTTTGATCACGCGTGGAAATCGTCAAAGAGTACCATTCGAATTCTTCATCAACAATGATCTCAAGTGTCTACAAGGAGGAATTTCGACTATGACATACACGATGTCTACTACCAAGACAAAGGCCGCTAAGTATGATCTACCAGGCATTGAAGACATGGTTCCAAACATATGGAGTCCTGTTAAAGTTGCTTATGATAGATATGCGTTATGGGGTATCTCACATTGGAGACAACAACGTAAGTCCTTCTATGCATATGCAAGAGGCATACAATCAAGAGGAGATGTATATTCTACAAAACGTATTCTGGCAGTCACTCATGTCAAGGTTATGAGGAAACATGGATATGGGTACTTGGAAGAGATTGTAGTAAGAAGAGCTGATAACATATTATATAGATTCAAGGAAGGTGACTTTCTACGAATTCGAATCAATGATATCGAAGATATGTTAATTCTTGTGGTTCAGAATCGGCTCACAAAACTTTTAGGGGATGATGTTGCTGACTTCGCAATAACCCTAAGAATGTTCACCAGAAGTCTGGTTATTCAGAAGCGAGTCGAGGATCTTCAACTTAGAGTTGAAAGTTATCAAAAGAAGATCAACGTCACCAAGCCTGATACTATAAGACCAGATCTCAGAAAAAGGCACCCGTACACTCCATACAAAGACCCTTAAGGATTCATTTATGTCGGTGACTACAAGAGGAACAGGTTGATGCGCTCCGACGAACTGTACAAGTTCAGTGATGGCACGTTAACCAGGATTCTTTCTTCACTCGAAGACATAACCAAGAATATCGACATGGAGTACTTGCCGAAGAGAAGATGGAGCAATTTGGAAAAGAAAAGAGCTCATTTCATGATCAAGGACATCAACAATCTGGTAAAGGAAAGGAGGATGATGAGGAGTTTGGAGAAATTCGTTGGTGGTAGACTCTACGGAACTGACCTCAGACTATTGCAAAGAACAATATGACTTCTTCATATTATGTTCATATCTCAAAGGTCATTTCGTATATCATAAACTTGTGAATTTGTATATATGTAGTGTAAACTTATGGTGAAAATAAGGTGTACTTGAGTATAAAATTTTCAAGAATTTCTTAGTAAATTTAAAAAATTTCATATTATTATACTCAACACAGTCTTATATACCCTCAAAACTTGAGGGGGAGCATTTAAATGTTCATTATAATAATTATGTAACATTTTTCCCCCGAACGTTTAACCAATTGATATCCAAAATATCAAGCGATTAACATTTTGGATAAGGGGAGAAAATGTGATTAAACTGAATCTTAATTGTATTATCATGTGATCATATAAAATGGACTCAATGCACTTCAACACTTAGCATGTACTACGATTACGGTGCACATGTTAAGGGGGAGCCTTTTTAGTGATGATGAAAAACTCTCAAAGTGTAAATCTTTTGATATTTATATCAAACACTTTGATTGAACTTTTCAATGATTTTGGTTTTGATTGTGATGGAATACCCTAAAGACCGACCATGTACTTAAATTTATGGAGTTATAAGGTGGTTAGGCATAGGTATTCAAATCCCATGATCCAACCAGAACCGAAGGGATCTACCCAGGGATATCCACTAGTTAGTGTAGAAGTCCTTAGGTATGATACAAAAGGAGAAAAAGTGAGAATCGGGAATAATGCCGACTGAGATGGAGCTAACACTGGAACAAACCCAACAAGGTGTTAGTTATGAAGTCTCGGTAAGCATTGAAGGGGTTGAAGAATGAAAAAGAAATGTAAGGATAAAGGGTGAAAAGAAAGAAGCCCTCCATACACTTAGGCAGAAACCGGGTCAATACATAATCTGTCAGAAACACTAAGGTGTTGTCTGACATTGAAGACAGTCATGGACCCAGTGACGCTATGCACAACCCTCCCTAGCCACTCAAGGTCTCTCAACAGACTCTTGTTTCATTTCTCACGGAGATTACACGTATTTCTATCAACTTTCTCACTCCGAGTTAGTTGATATTGAAAAGGTGGCAGTCTGCTCCAGCCTCCGATCACTAAAAACAAAGTGCACTTAATTACGTCTTAGAGCCAAATAGTGATCATCCATAAATCTTAATTAGGGGCACACTTGTCAAATCATGCTTGCTATATCACACAATGTGAATAACAAGTTAACATATTAAGAGTCCTACGCATTATCCTTGTGATTTTGCCAGAACATCCAAGTGATTTCATTCACTATGAAGATGGAAATCTTGCTGAGCCAACATCAAACAAGCTCATGGTAGGTGATTTTTGACGTTTCCTATATGAATCAAACTTGTGACAAACTAGAAAAAAACGATGGTGCACTGCTTATAAGAATCAAACTTGTTCCAGGTTATGAATTTGACGATTTGCATGTATGAATTTTTGAACGATTAACACTCTCGATGTGTCACAAAACCACTTTAGCAAGTGACACGTCGATTGATTTTCAAATCAATTTTTTATTTCAATCGGTGAGATAGTAACTCGCTGGTTCACTCATATCGTGCTGTCTGCTTTGAGACGTTTCGATAATGAGAACATGCTGAGTACGATGAATCTAATACATATGTGTTAGAAAGATTTGATACTACAGCTGGAAATCCTATCAAGAAGATTCTTCTTAAATTGAATCTATCTGATCATAGGTCGATCCTCACGGATTGGAAGGTTACTCCAACCAACCACGGGCGAATGACAAAGCTATATTCGTCCCCCCGCTTTATTGCCAACTGTTTTAATATAAGATATTTAAAGATGGAGGTGAAGGTACCTGATTCCAGCTGACTCACAAGATTCATAGCCACATGCTCATACCCGACCGACAAATATAAAGACATCATGAAAGCTCATGTACATGTTTCAAGACTTCCTCTACTCTGATATCGTATGTCCTTCTTGAAGCGACAAAGTGTTAAAGTTAAAGAAATTCAAGAAAGATGCATTATTAAAGCTTTTCAAGATTATCAAATCAAGAAAGGTATGAGCATGTCGGTCCAGAAGTCACAAGTTCACGAGATGGCAAAGTCTACAAGATGGAAAAAAAACGAGATTTATGCTTGGTTAATGATGCAAGTGTATCAAGATCACATTCTCACGTTCTAGTCAAGATAAAGAACAAGCTCACATCAAAAGTCAATGATCACTACATCAAATCACAAGTTAATGATTGAAGTTAAAGACTACGAGCTCAAGACCGAAGTGAAAGCATAGTATGCTAAGTTTAAATTTTTTGTAAATTGGAGTGACCTCCTTTAGGGGGGAGATATTAGATTTACGAAAAAAGTGGTTCGGCTCACTTCAATATAGTTTAGATCGCGGTTTAGTCATTAGTTAGAGTGTGAGGTATGGCTTAAGTTATGAAACGCTAACCGGCGATAAGGCACGCTCTCTTTGGATAGAGAATTTAATGAGGCCCAGTATCTAAGGGTCTGATGATCCTGCAGCCAGCCATATGGTAACGTCATACTTATTAAACCCTCTGCCACACTGATATCGGAGTAGAGCATGAGTTCCTTGTTGGTATGTTTTGTAGCTTTCTCACATCTCTTTTACAATCTCACTCGGTCATAGACTTATCTGATTTTTTTTGTGTCTTCTTTCTTATTGTTCTAAGAAATGTATCTCGGCATTAATAGTATCCAGATAGAAGCCCAAAGAGTATACAGGCCGGCTGGGCCCGGCACGTTCTGTTTGCACTCCGCGCGCGCTCGCTCTCTACTCCTATCTCTTTCCTATCGCAAACAAAACACGCAATCCGCGCGACGCACGCCTTCCATTTCACATCGCCCGCTCTAACGATTTCGCTTCTCTCTCACTCCACCTCATCTCAACACTAGTGTTCTAATGTAGTAGCCCATATAAGATACGATAAATCATGCTCATTACATATTGAATCTGAACACCCTACAAGGTCTTCCAGTGAGATCGCTAATGGTTAAAAGTTACTTTGTACTTAATCAGACAAAATCGACTTGAAAGTTCCTAAATGTGCTGAGATAGAAAAAGTTCTTAGTAATAATTCACTAGTGCTTGTTATGATCGTTTCTTTCCCCCACCCCCCCACCCCTCCCCCCCCCCCCCCGGGGTGCCATAGTCAGGGCAGACGGAGTGTGGGCGAGACCCCCCCCCCCCCCTCCCCCCCCCCCTCTCACTCAACCTTCCGCGCGTGAGTTGGGGTAATCGCATTCCTAAGTGCATACTACGATTAATGACAATTGCCTAACTCCTGTTTGCCATACATGAATGTTGTAATATCATCGTCAGCATAGCCTTATCTGATAATCGCATGGGTGTTGGTTGTTTATTTCTTACATTTACACTAAACTAAGATTATCCTTTTTCTTTCTCTCTCTAAGTGTTCATCTAACCATCTCTTTCCCTCTCTAAAACCTAAAGTGAATCCTTCCATTTATGTGTTAAGATATTCTACAAACCCACAAAAATATCAAGTGTCCAATAAGATACAAAATTCATAAACTTGAAATCAAACCACAACTTAGGAGATTTAAAGAAATCATTCGACAAAACGTGAAAAGTCTAGGAGAAAAATTCTAAATATCTCCCAAGCTTTACTTGTCACTTTCTTTACTGCATTCAAACATGTCAACCTTACAACCTTGCCTATTTCATTGCTAAACGCATCTAATGTCAGAAATCAACCTAACACTCCTTTGCCATACGACATGTTGCTAACTCGCATCTTTCGATATCTTACCGACGCTCATCTACCTCTTAGAAATCCTAAATACCAACTCACTCCTCATATCATGGTTGCCATAGGTGAATATGATGATCATTATTATAGTGTCTCTAAAATCTCAAAAGATGATGATAGTGATTATTAAAATAGATTCTATTTTGTTTACTTTATGAATGTTCAAAACAAGTCATGTGCTTGTATTTGTAGGATTTTAACTTCTAGGATTGTTAGGCTATGTGTATTGATCATCTTATGTTATATTATGTCTAATTTAGATGATTGCATGTTATATGGTTTGGATTTTGGCAGCAAAACAGGGTTCTTGCCATTTTTTAGGCCTTCACAGATCGACGGATCTCCCATGTCCGAGATCTGTATTTGATTTAGGTAGATCCGTGTGAGCCCAGGGGCTAAAATTTGAATTTTTTCATTTTTTAACTTTTTCTACTTTATCTTATATTCATGCTATATGATCTTAAGTATTATTTTAAACCTTAGGATAAAACATATCTTCCATATAATCCAAGAACCTTATATTCAGTACCCCTAACCTCATTTTTCTTCATATTTATTGCAATTTTCACATACACATATCACTAGTTCATCACCATGACTAGCTCATCCAAGAAAAACTAACCCAACTACAAGAGAAAAACCGCAAGAATTAGTGTCAAATCTCCTACTTATGTCAACCTTGAATCCTCAAGTGAGGAACACCACACTGAAAGAACACCATCACCACCTACATGAAAGAAATCTCTTTCACCACCAAATGTGTAACATCTCGTATTTTACGATCAATATTAAATCTCGACTCCGTTCATATTTTTACTTTTGAAGGAAATTTTGTGTATTACTTGTTAGCCGATTTGGTAAAAATCGTCATTTTTAGTTATTTGTGTGTCGGGCTTCAGATATTTATCCGTTAAGCATTTTAAGAGATAAAAAAATTTCATATTTTAGCTTCGGAAGTTAAATTATTCTTATTTTAGTATTCCTTGACTTTTCCTGCGTTCTTGCCGAAACCGCATCAAAATAATATATATATTTTTTTACGTTTAACAACAAGATAAATAAATGTTTAAGCCCAAAATTAGTATAGTCCAAATTTGATAAAATTTTTAGCAAGCCCATTCTTTGTTCCCATGACCGGCCATATAGAGAACCCAAACAACATTTTTATAAAAAATTTGGGTATCGATACAAACTAGGAGATTGTTTCTACATAGATAAAATTTCCTTCCTTTATAAAACACATACACCCTTAGTTAACAACAAAAAAACATACCGTCCCTTCTTCCTCCTTATGTGTTCGACGCAACCCACACCAAAAACCACCAAAACCATCATCAAACATTCTTAAACAAATTTATATTACTCCCAAATCACTTCTATACTAATCCACATCATCCCCTATCACAAGAAATCAACCATGCATGATTGATGGTGAAGTTCTTGATTTTTGATGATTTTAGTTTTTGGAGGTTTTTTTGATTTTGGGTACAATTGGTGTAAAGAGGGGTTGATTACAAGTATTTATACAAGATTTAGAGTTATAAAATCAAGTTGGGGTTATTATTTTGGGTGTGTTGTTGGTTTTGGCATAAAGGGCAAACCACAAGAGGGTTTTTATTTGATCATTCTCTTTGCTTCCTTTTTGTTGTAAGTGTATTTTAAACTTTATTGTATTGATTAATTTTCATATTGCATGCATGTGTTTAATTTTATACTTAGAATTCATGGATGATTATGCATGTGATATATTAAGGTTGAATCATTGATTTGAGGTGTTAGTAGATAGAGTTAGGTTAGTTTAGGAGTATTTGTGGAGTTTTGGGGATGTGAAATTGAAGTTTGAAGGGGTATAAAGCTACCCATAATAGACCAGAAACTTAAGTGTCGATTTCGAGTGAGTCAAAAATTGTAAATCTGATTTTAGACATTTGAATATGGTAGAGGATGTTCGTAGCTTCGATTCGATATATGGATCGTTTGATAACTCTTAAAAACGAAGTTTTTAGAGCAATTTGAAGTTAGGAAAATGGGTAAAACAAAATTCCGCACACTTTTTATAACGGTTTTGTGCAGATTTTCATAGAGGCGATTATTCATTTTCTGTTGAGTTTTGGGTCTCAAGTATAACTAAAAAGTTGTTTAAAATGCCGTTTTACATTTTTGCTAGGATATTCAAGTCTAAAAACGCATATTAACGGGTCAAAAACCTTAGAAATAGATACTACATTATTTAAAAAAAATATTGTTTGTGCATAGATTTTTAAGAGTATTTTAATCATGTTCGGTCGAGTTTTGGATCTCGGGTATAACTGAAAAGTTGTTCGGAATGTCGTTTTATGTCAAACGCTAGAATACCTCATATTTAATAACGCATTTTGGCAGGTCGTTTTTGAAGTGGCAAACTTAGGAAAAAGATATATTTTAAAAAGTCAAATTTGGTAAAAATTTAAGAATGATCCTTTGGCGTAGTAGAAACCATTTGAACTTAAAATATTATAACAAGAAATATTTTATAACAAATAAGTCATACTTAAGCTTTCGGTTGTGTCTAAAATTGAATTGGGTATAATGAGTAAGAGTGTGGGTGCGTTTGGATGGGTTGATCGTTGTAAATTCGGAATAAGAATCTGGGCAGATTTTTGAGTCGTTTTGTGAGAGTCATAACTCCATCAATCGGATAGCTTTTATTGATTTTCTTGACCCTAAAAATAGCTACAGAGAGTCTACTTTCCAACTAAAGTGGTTTTATGAGTTAAAAGTGAGCAGAGGTTAGTCAAAGTGATTATACGAGATTCATTGTCAAATCTGCGTTTAGGGATAGTTTTCTGGGTTGTGTTTGTGAGGATAGCAGACATATCAAAACACATTTTTAACAAAGTTTTAATTAACAAAAATTTCTATTGTAGGAAGTTTCTGATGTATGTGGATTTTTTGAAAATTTTTTCTAGATTTTATTGAGATGCGACAGTGAGACCTTCTAATCGTGATAGGTCATTGATCATAGTATAGTTCAAGTGTTTACAGCAAGTCCTTTTCCAGACAATTCAAGTCGTCGAATTGTACAAAAATTAGTTAGACTTATCAAACATTTTTGAAAAGGGGAAAAAATATAGTAGTGGTTATTTACACATTGGGGTGTTGAATGAAGTATGGGAAGGCATTTCGAGGTCGTTTGGTATTTCTTGAAAGGTTTTTAAGTGGACTAGAAAATCGGGTCAACAATAGGAAAAATTTAGAAGGGTCTTAATAAGAAGTTGGAGGGGCGCACATGGATTCTAGAGTTATAACATTAGAGATATGTAGAAAATAATATTTATTATTGTGCAATTTATGCAGTTTTCTTATAAGTTATATTCTTCTAATACGCACACCATTATTATAGGTCGCGGGTGGAGACGTTGTCGCCGTTCTTTCTATGTTGAATTTCTCATTCGATACTTCTTTACTTACACGGTGAGTTCAGTGTCTTACCTTTTCTCTTTTAATGGTTTTTATAAACTATTTTTGAGGTGAGAATACATGCTCGTTTTACTATGTAAAATTATTGATTTCTACTACTTAGCGTTACATGACTAATTTTACCAAAGCTTGATTTTCTTACTACATGATTTGAGATCATTGAATACCTACATATGTAACGGTGAGTTTTGAACACATTATTTGTTTTACTTTTGGACCCAAGTGTTTTACAAGTTGTATGCTATCCAGACTGTTGCCCTGACATTTTGCCTAGTTACTAAATCATGACCCGTTAATTGCTAATGTAGCAAGCGTGAGTGTTATGGATAGATCTATTGGGACTGACAATCCCTGTTCAGGTAATTTAAACCATGTGCCATGTTAAACGGACGCATTTAACATTTGTAATAATTTATAGGTTGTTAAGTAGGACATCCTATCACGTGGGGCATCACCATTGCATTGATTGCAATACCTGTTAAGCTCGGTGTCATGAGCTTAGTGCAATAATACTTGTTTCCTTTTAGACTTGGTGAATTTGTTTCTCTTGTCTACACTACTAAACCTTGTGGTCCACTACTGAGCATTACTTGGTTTATTGAATCGCTACTTGGATTTCAGTAATAATACTTTGAAATGTTGTAACGCTTCTTTTCTTACTAAAATATTACTTGAATTATTTCAATACTGCTTTTACTTAAACCTATGAATTCACCAACATTATTGTTGACGTTTTTTTGCATGTATTTTCTCAGGTAATTATATTACTAGCTGAGCATTGGGAGCATTCGAGTCGCGCGGATATAAATATTTTTGAAGGCTTTATGATTTGAGTACCATTCGACTAATGATTTAATTTTTTTCTATTGCATTGCAAATGGGACCTGTTGTAACTCTAATATTTATAAAAATTATCGAATGGTTGACTTTTCAAAACATCTCATTTAGAGTCGTTTTTTGTAGCTAGTACTTTATGCTATGAAGTGGCACCCCAAGTGGTATCAGAGCACTGGTTATAGAGAATTAGGCCGTTTTCAAAACCTAAAATATAACTGTTTTTCAAAAAAATAATATTTAAGAGTCTTTCACCGTTGTTCGATATCCGTGCGCTCATGCCTCCTGAAACTTATATTATACTTACTTTGAATTATTATATTTATATAAAGGATTGATTATATAAATATTGAACTCTTTTAAGGCATTGCGAGTGAAGCAATGGTCTTCACAACGTTTTCATAACTTTTATGATACTATTTTACATAAAAAATTAAACTCATCGCCAAGTGCCGATTCCGCTGGTTAATTTATCATTCGACTCCGAGTTTGAACACTCTTCTTATGCTTTTGAATCGCATATGTTTTTTCATAATTCATCGTTTTGAAGTCTTCTAGTTGATGGGAGTACAACCTTAACTTATCACCTCAGATCGTGCCGCCTTTTGACACTTACCTTTGGAACGCGATTGACTAACGTCTCATTATTCTTCTTGTTACTTCTTATGATTTTAAAGAATCATGCTGCTAAGGAGACTCTTTCTTCTCAACGTAACATTGTTTTGATCTCGTGTTTTGTTGTGACAATGCTTAAGTAGGCTAATTTATAATTATCTTATTCCACCCACCCCACCCACGCCCCCCCATCACCCCCGCGCCCCCCCCCCCCATTTCCACCCCCCAATACCCTGGCACCCCCCCCACCCCCCCCCCACCCCCCCCCCCCCCACCCCCCCTCCCCCCCCACCCCCCCCACCCCCCCCAACCCTCCCCACCCCCCCCCTTGACCCGACCCCCGCCCCCCCCCCCCCACCCCCCCCCCCCCCCCCCCATCCTGCACCACCCCCCCCCACCCCCCCCCCCCCCCCCCCCCCCCCCCCCCCCCCCCCCCCCCAACCCCCCCCCCCAACCCCCCCCCCCCCCCCCACACCCACCCCCCCCACCCCCCCCCCCCCCCCCCCCACCCACCCCCCCTCCCCCGCCCACTCCCCCAACCCCCCCCCCCCCCCCCCCTCCCCTCCCCCCCCCCCTCCCCCCCCCCCCCCCCCCCCCCACCCCCCATCCCCCTCCCCCCCCCCCCCCCCCTACCCCCCCCACCCCCCCAGCCCCCCCCCCCACATCCCCTATGTCACACCCCCCCCCCCTTCCCCCCCCCACCCCCCCCCACCATCCCCCCCATTTCCTCCCCCCCCCCAACCCCCCCCCCTCCACCACCCACCCCACCCCCATCACCCTCAACGCCGCACCCCCCCCAGCCCCCCCCCCCCCACCCCCCATCCACCCCCCCCCCCCCCCTCCCCCGAACCCCCACCCCCCCCCCCCCAAAACTAAACCGAACCAAAAACTTTGGTTTTTTGAAAAATCGATATCCGAAAACCGTACGATTGGTTTTTCAATCGGTTTTGGTTTTTTAGGTTTCGTTCTTCGGTTTTTTCAGTTTAGATTCGGTTTTTTCGTTTCATGGACACCCCTACGATTAACTTCAAACATTTTCGCGACTTTACCTTATTCTCTTTTGATAATATTGAAATTCGGCGTAGTTTGTCAATTCCACTAGTTATTTTAACATTCGACTCCAAGTTTGAACACTCTTCCTATGCTTTTGAATCGCATATGTTGTTTCATAATCCATCATTTTGAAGTCTTCTAGTTGATGGGAGTACGACTTTAACTTGTAACCTCGGATCGTGCCGTCTTTTGGCACTTGCCTTTAGAACTTAATTGACTAACGTCTCATTATTCTTCTCGTTACTTCTTATGATTTTGAAGAATCATGCCGCCAAGGAGACTCCTTCTGAACATAACATTGTTTTGATCTCGTGTTTTGTTGTGACAATGCTTAAGTAGGCTAATTTATAATTATCTTATTGGAATGAATTGGTACGCCACTTCATTTAAATAAGGAAATTATAAATCACTGAACCATAAATTTCTAAGTATTATTTACATGGATTGGGATGCCTTTGGATGTAAATAACGATTTGTAAATGAGTGGGCTTAAGTGTATGGCATTCGTACGAACAACTTTCTTTTAATTTGTAATCCGTTTGTACGAATAATTCCTTTTCTTCGTTCATCTAAACATTATCGTTATTATCTTCATACGAATGAGTCTTTAGACTTCTTTCGGTTCGTAATTTTGTTTATTTGATTATTTTCAAATGTGTATCTGACATGGCGTGCGTCTCTTTTAACAAGTAATACGTCCGTACGAATCATTCATTGTCTTTTCCCTTTAAATCGCTGTCATTATTGCTTTGTACAAATGGCTATTTGAACTTCTTCCGACTCGTAATTTGTTATATGTATTTTTTTGAATGTGTATCGGCCGTCGCAAACTTGATAAGCTAATAGTAATGAACCATTAACCGCTTCCAAGAATTAAAGGTCTGCTCTGCACATGGCATCATGTTGCTGTTCGGGGTGATGGCTGTTTGTTAATGGAGGCTCGTTGTTTTCTACATGGATTCAACGGGTGTTGCTGAATCGTGTGTTTAGGCGCATGGAATAAACATCTCAACATGCCAAGTTCATGCCTAAGCTGCTGGTGCAATCTGGTGGTGATGAAACTCATGGGATTTCATCATAGTATTGCTGATCTCCTGGGTAACTACGAATGATGTATGATAAAGAAGCATGGGGGACAAGCATGGGAGAAAAGATGGGCACAAGGTTTTATTATTGTTTTGGAATAAAGCTTGTGGATTATCTGTTTACGTCATGATGTAATGAACCCTTCACTTTTATTGCCATTCTCGTTTGGTGGCTGTTAACATATTAGTTAGGGTGTTCTTTCTCAAAAACAGATTAACCCGTTTCTGGGAGTCAATATGGGGCGTTGGATGATGAATGGCTGACTGTATCTTGAAAAATGTGGAGATGCATCTGCGTTTTGGAGATGGCTGTATGAAGATGCCGATGGTGTTCATGTTTTTCCCATGGGATAAAAACAAAAACAAAAAACATGCATGGGGGACATGATGGGTTCAAGAATAATGTGTATTATTCAAACAGGGGACAAAATCCATAAAGCAGGATTGAAGGAATATTTCTCATGGAAAGTTATTAGTTTTTACGAATATTAATACAAGTAGTATTATATCTAGTGAAAGAAATGATGAAGACATCGATGCTCCGTTTGGATTTAGTATTATTTTTAGTGGTAGGATGTTATTATTTTTTCCTTGGCAGTCATAAGAATGGTATGTCATTCTTGTGTAGTGTTTGGTTAGTAGCTTTTTTAGAAGCTTGTGAGTGTGTTTAACGGGACTGAGATAAGGGACTTCACCCGTATCCTTTGTAATTAAACGTTTTTTGGAGTAATACAATTTACCGGGGAAACCCTTTACCCAAAAAAAAAACTTGCACAACTTTTTTAACCACTTTATGTTGCACAACATTAGCAAAAGAATCGACTTGACTAGACCTAGAAGTAGGCAT